>CM056380.1:14560785-14835299 GCA_029718625.1 Synaphobranchus kaupii | reverse complement strand
CGATATTGACACGTGGGTTAGATCGCCTGGTCTGCTGAAAAAACAAGCGCTGCACATCTGGGCTGTCAACCTGAAATTCAGCAGCTGTCCACCAGGTGGCCCTCTAGGCACTCAGTTCAGCAATCATTTGACAATCATCAAAGACCTGACTAATTATACAATTAGGGAATTACGAGATGTTCATCAGTGCAGCACAGTAAAATGATCTTGCTGCTGATAATGATGTGTAGTGGAACTGAAAATTAGACAAACAAACAATGTTGACAGAATAAAAAATATCGTACTGGTACATTGCATTCCGATAGATTGAATTTATTTGCACGGCTTGCAGCTCATCGTTACACCACAGGATAACGATTACAAATAGCCCAGCAATTATAGACACAAATTCAGAAACTAATGGCGTGAGACAGAAAAGGGAAGCTGGTTTACTTGGTCTGGGGTCAGCGGTTGAGCCAACAGCCAGCATACTCTATTATGACTGGAAAGGCCTGTGACACCTCAACGTCTCTCACTTTCAATGTGTAACAAAAACTGTCAGCATTACCACACGTTTCAGAATCCACATACATAGGCAGGCAGACCTCAACGCACCCACAGTTTACCGTGTAAGATCGCTCATTTTGTAGCCAACATATGCGAGTAATTAACATAAGAGCACAATTCATTTTTTAAACTGACAGTACAAAATGATGGAGGGGGGCGGGAAAAAATAAAACTATGTTTTAAGTTTTTGGCGAATGCCAAAGAAATTACGGCACTCTTAATTAACCCGCGCCTCAACTTGCGTCATAGTGGCACTTCCCCGCAAATGCTCATTTTCAAAATGGCGTATGGTACACGGCTTCATTTCACAGAAAAACGGCCTCGCCCTTCAGCACGGCATCAGGAGTCCCCAGAAGTCTCGGCCCGGCACAAACGCCAACACCCCCCCCCCCCCCCCCCCCCCCCAAAGGAAAGACTTAACCGGGGGACTAAGGCATTGGCTCCAGGCTGAAAGATCTCCCAGACAAGCTGGTGTCATTTTTTCCATTAAGACTTCATGCAAGGACACAGTTACTTTGCGGGGTCAAGGAGGGACTTCCAGTCTGCCGTTTGAAGGGCGATGACACGTCAGGCAGCACACTCCATCCATGACAAATGCCAAAGGGCGCGGAGCAGTTTCTTCGAGGGACTGAGAGAACTCAACCAGGCAACCGACAGGCCGATAATTCTGGCCAACCGTGACAGCGCCAGTCACGGTCGTGCCGTTTGGGACAAGGTCAGTGGCCGTTGTAACACCGGTAAGACATTGCCAGTGGCACAGTGCTTCAAACAGCGGAGCGAGAGTGTCATACTGCCATAACAATCCAAAGCAAGTGCGATTCACCACAAGTCCTGCAAATCAGCATCAGACAAGAAGTCAAATTCACTCAGGAGTCAACTTGTCCTTCAGACCACAAGCTAGAATCCTGCATCGGATCAGGTAAACTGCACACTCAATCGCTGGCGGGTAAATTTTATGCATGTCCTAAATTTGCGGTTCGGGTTGCGGTCAAAAACAAAGTTATTGCCGGTTAGTTTCGAGTTGGTTTGTTAAAAGTAGCCTAGTTAAGAGCCTACCTATTCTTCATATATTTTTAATAGGCATACCTACATTAAAATCTCTTTAAAATATTAAGAATTTCTATTACGTTATCGCTAACGTGAAACATTTATTGTTGGAGCTTTCTGGCCTACGTAAGAAGATGCGATTACGTTACTACTGTAAACATGGCAGCAATGATAATGGCAACCTGCAAGGTAAAATAACAGAGCGAGCGGGGATTTCCACATTGTGAAAAACAATTAAAAGGTACAAATCTGATGTGTGGACAGTTTGGCATTATTGTCAACTGCAACAACGAGCATGTTAAAGGATATTCCGCTTGCAAGACATACAAGCGTTTGCGTGTGAGTCATAAAATCGGTAAGCCTAGCGCAACCATGAAAAAAACTTTGACTGCTATATGAATGAATAATACATTTAAGACTCACTTAAGCATTATTGTAGCATTATTGCCTGAACCAAAAATAGTTTTTTTGTTTCTTTATTTTTTTCAAATGATGGGTCTCACTAATTTAAAAATTATTTGCAACCTTTTTGGCAACACCACAGGCCTTGTTAATTTATAATAGGCTAGACATTGTTTATGAAAATAAATCAGAGATATTTTTTCTATAACAGCCTAACGTGCGTTGTTAAAGAAGCCTTGTTAATGTCAAATGGCTTATTGCCGTCGCTGTAAAAAATTAAAAGAAATAAATAGATCCAAGAAGAATTTGTATTCCTGCCATCTTTTTTTAAAGTTTTATTTATTAGCCTGTCTGCATTTCTGTATTTTGAGTGCATGCAGCGTCATCAACTTCTAATCTTAACTGCAAATTTAAACGGATGCGTGGGTCGGTTCGCGATTCTTATTTGCTCGTCGGGTTGGTTGTCGGAAGCAGCATGCGCTGGCGGCGGGTTGCGGGGATGATGTGTGGCGGTAGCGGACATACGCTCGTCAGAAGCAACGCTAGAAATTCAAGGCTAAAACGCACAGTACACCCAGCGGAACGGCAGAGAGACGGCGAACGTAGCCATACGGCGCACCGCTCCCGCCAAAAGTGAAGATCTTACACGGCGATGGAACGAGGACAGACCTGCAGCACTCCCAAGGGGCTGCAAACACTGGCTTTGATCAACAAAAACCTTCTAGAAGGCACCGAGTGAGCCTCAACGCAGAGGCTAAAGGGCACACCTCTCCTCCTGACAGCTGCTCGTTAGGTGCCAGGAACCCCAAAAGTCCAACATGGCGAAGTCCTCCAATCCATTAAATGCAGAAACTACAAAGGCTTCGAGGCAGATGGCAAGTGGCACGTCGTCCAGTCACCTGCCGCGCCGTGGCAACCATCCCAAAATCTTTAAACAAGGTGGAGAAAACCTTGAGTCCCGTCTTGGCATTGTCCAACCGGGGACTATGCAACGCGGCCATTAGGATGCAATTATAATCCAGCGGACGGCTCAGGAAGTGGCGATCGCTGTGCACATATTCGCAACCGCCGGGGCTCAGATTCTCCTTTTTTTGAGAAGCAGCCATGGCAACAGCATGGCAACCGGACAGGGACTCGGGACACAATCATTAGATATTTTCCAAGTCACTCTTTGACTGTATTCTTAAGGTGGCAGCAGCCTGGTTTTTTTTATTTTATCCAAACCCGGATACGAGAGAATGGGAGGAACAGAGACCGTTTTGACTGCAGTCGGCCGGTTGTATTTTTCACACGAGAATTCTCTACTTTTCTATCAGAGATTAAATGGCGTCGCTTGACTCATCTACACGCGCCAGGAACATCCATGAATCAGCCTTCTCTTCCCCCTGGCCTTTATATAGAGCGTAAAAATGAATAACTAAAACTAGCCCTGTTCATAATATCGGACAGAACTGCAACAGTCACGTTGACACGTCTTTACAGCACAATGAAAAAAATCTGCAGCGGTCTCACCTAGAGGATTGTTTGGGTACTTCTGCTGAAAATCCCTTTGGATTCTGCTAGGCTGTGACATCACATCCTGTGCAAAGCCGTATTAGTTGTTTGTAATTTCCAGTGCATTTAATTTATGCCCTAGCCTACATTTGGCTCCAAGGCCAAAATCAAATAATCAAATTCACCATGAGGGCGTCAAGGCCCAAAGCACATCTCAAAGGAACAAGGTGCTTGGTTTGCTCGGCGATTCTCACAAATATTGCGCTAGACCAATCGGCGATGTTCACGTTAAGCTCCACCCCAATAGTTTCGCGAACCATCATAAAGTACGACCGCATCAGCAGGGACTAAAAGAGAGATAGCGACCAAAACCAAAAATCAGCCCGGATTCCTCCAGTGGAAAAGGGGTTAAAGTCCCTGAGTTCCGCAAAAAGTTCCTGAGTTCCGCAAAAAGGTTCCTCCCGTGGAAAAGGGGCTCCTGAGGCAACCTACGGATTAAAGAATCACTGCCAATTTGAAAAAGCACTACCGTGGTTACACATCACTGCCAGTCGCATATTCCTCACCAGCTGGTGAAAATAATCAACACAGCCACAGGTGCTACGCGGAACACAACTAAGGAAAAACAACCAGACGTGGATTCCTTGTGCTTGGAGAAAATAGCCCGGAACCAAACGACAGCGCGACAGTCGCCAGCAGTCACTCAGCAGGCAGCTCGATACGATCAAACGGAGGAGCCGAGCGATCCGCGGGATTCCTGCGACTGGTGTACCCGGAGGACTGGATGTAGGGGAGTCAGATCGCTACCTCGTGGTAAACTCTACCTCACCCGGTGAAGAGGCCCCGTCTGAGGCCGCGACAGTCGTAGACCATCTCCTCCTCCGACAGAAAGCTCTGGCGTCAGCGGATGAGGAACCGCCGGGCGATGCGAGAGCTTCTGAAGCCTTGCGTAGCTTCAACACTCTGACAGGCTCCCGGTGTTTTTATAATATATGGCATCATAAAAAGATATATTTGTAAGATATATGGTATTATGTTCCTTGTAACAGGCAATACTATTTTGTATATTGCATGTTTCTGCATGTGTCCCCCCACCTTGGCCCTAGCCAGCTCCAACAATCAACCAAACATTTGCATTTCTATAGTGTCTGTAGCATACCTCTGCTAATGACACATTTCTGGTTGGGTGGGCCGGAACCAGTTGTCTCCAGCCATCCACTTATATTCACTCTGAACCCTTGGAAATGTAATGCTATGGTACTGTATTTAAACCTCACAAACACTTCAGTTTTCAGAGATATTCTCAGCAGGCCCGTATGTTCTGAGTTTGTCTCTCCCTTGAGCATCGTAAACCTCAATTCTCTTCAGAGAAGACATCGTTGTGTTCTTCATCGTCCTGCATTTGATTCCACGGGAAGGGCAACAGAATCCTAACAACTTCATAAGCCTTCATGTAAGAGGTTTACCACTTAGGCTGTGACTGAATACGATCCCTGTTCCCTCACTTTGCAAGCAGCGTGCGAAAGAAATCCTGCAAAACTCTTTCCAAACTATTTTATTGAGAATATCAATCATATGATATACATATGACAATGGTTAAAGTGTAGATTATGAATAAAGATAGAATTCACAAAAATAAAAAATGTGGTTTGTAGTATGTAATACGTCCCACACGTTTTAGTTTTTACTTCGTTTACTTCCCAAAATTGTCTGATGAGTGCAAAGTTCTGTGGATGAGTGTACTCCAGAATCCCCTCTACAAAACCCAGAAAATAAGGGTTTCATCCTGGTATTTTAAGCGGCCCCCATTTGTGAAAAAAAGTCGCCCACTCGGAAAGCTTTATGACGAAGTGGACTCAAATAAGCGCCCTCAAAGGGGGTAAGGGATCGCATTCGGTCGCGGCCTTAGTCACGTCACGTCCATCTCAGACCGCATACCGTGCAAACATATTTTTAACCCTCTCGCCAATATAGCTCAGGTTAGCCAGAATGTATAAAGATGCACACAAGATTTGCATTTGTTTCATTTCTTTTTGTGTGTGTGCGGGAGTGGAAGTGATCATACTAAATCAGGCAGGCATGATGTTTATTTAATGAAGCTGTACTTAGCTGAATGTAGCCGAATGTATTGATCAAATGCATTTGTTGATGTATGTAGCTCATTCATTGACCTCTGCCCACCAAATGGGAAACTATTTTCCCCCCATTTTGTGTCGAGGTGGCCAAGAACGGCAGCAGTGCCGTTCAATTAAATTGCATTCATTTAGCAGAGGCTCTTATCCAGGGAGACTTACAATGCGAGAGAACAGAACGTAATCCTGACAGACAGCTGCCACATTAAAAAACGTGACACTTTAAATAGGCTATGTGCTACGCCCGCATTCTTCTGTATTAGTGGTCAATGCTCAAAAGTTTTTATGTTCCGTGAGGGCAGTTCGCCTCAGTTTATTCATCTCAGGTTACCATAAACAGTGCAGTAGCATTTGTTCTTATTGTCGGTTACACCGGACCAATTAAATACTGAATTTTCCAATAAATATTCCAGACTTTTCATAGTCTTTTGTGTGTCAATGCACAGAATCATATTTTTATTTTTTTTATTTTTTTTTACTTAGTACCACTGGTGCTCCCAAACTCAAAAGGTTAGGGGCACAAGCAAACATTTAGGAGCACCCACCAATAATTAAGGAGCACCAGCAATTGAACAATGGACAGTAGTGTATGTCTGTTGAAAATTAGTTAGAAAAGTTGTGAATATTAGCACATGGGATCCTCATTTAGTCATTATATAGTTTGGTTAATGAGCACTGGGCTTCTGAATATCTCCTTCCAGGCCCATAATGGGGTATTGAATATACCGTTTCTTGGAAAAATAATTTAATAGGTTTCACAAATTAGCCAAGGGTTGTGAAAGTGTTTACATGGGGTCCTCTTTCAGATACAGAGTTGGTCTAAGATCATTATGGGTTTTGTTTAAGTAGCAATATTAATTAGAATAGCATATTCCCGGTCCATGATGACTTACAGAATATAGTTTATTAGAAAAATAATTTTAAATAAAAGAAAGGTTTCACAAATTAGTAAAATACTGTGAAAGGTTTTACTTGGGGTCCTCTAGTTCCAGTCGAGTTAGGTCATTATGTCACCACAGAACCCTGGAACCTGATGTGTATCTAATAACTAACCTAAATGGTTAGAATGAATCCAGCATAGCAACTGTATCTGTACGTAGTCAGCATTACCTACATGAAACTCAAAGAATTCTCCATAATACCATTTCCAAGTCGGAGGAGGAGAGCATAAGCTGGTTTGAGCGCTAATACTTCTGAGTGCTGATTTTGCAGCTCTGGTACAACTAACCAAAAGATAATTAGTGGGGGGGGGGAGAAGGAGGAAAAAAAATAAACACAAATAGTATCCTTTCCAGGACTAGTCGTTTCAGACACCTTTTCAGTCCATCCCTTTTCTGAGTTACTGTGTAGTGAACACTGGTTATTGTTGAGATTATTTGCTGACGTAAGGATGGTGGGGACTGGGAGATAAGATTAAAAGTTATGAAAAAAAATCACAAATCACCCTCAGCAAAATGCAACCGGTCTAAAATGGTAATTCAATAATTAAATTATGAGACCTTGAAAATTAATGCACATAAGTGTAATTGAAGTGTAATATAACTGAATAAAAAATATATATCACCGGTGATGAATCTACAAATCATGCGATACGCATATGCAATTAATTTCCAAATATTGGAAGGAAAAAAAAAAAAAAAAGTTACTACATTCATTTGGCAGATGCTTTTATCCAAAGCGACATACAATATAAACGACTGAATTTGAATAGCGAGGATGAATATTGAACTGCAAGCAATCTGTACCGCGCTGTGGCAAACTGGGTTTTACCCGCAATCTCCACCCCACTGTTTTCAATGCACACAGTACATCCTGCCTCGTACCTTTACCAAAATCTTTTTTTACCCACGTTTTCTGAACGGTGTACAGCTTCACTGTCTTTCTCCACTTCACTTTTTTTGCGCAAAACTTACATGTTAGTTAGTTTCATTTTATTACCCTTGAGGAAAGAACTGTTCAGTTAGCCAATGTTAGTTAGGTTTATGGATGCTAGCTGCTCACTTAGAAGCTGTCAGAACCGCCGCGACTTATTTTGGTTGGCAAGAATGGTTACAGTGAAAATAAGCATGGTAGTTTGTCTGAATGCAATAGGTTGCTCGCATTCTTTATAAAAATTAAAAAAAACACCAGGACAATTGTTTACAGTGCTCACCAGTTCTCCCAATTTTAATATCAGGTCACAAAGTTTAAATTTGCGACTGAAACAGTCGTACTTTTGAACCCTGCATGTGACATAGACCTGCAGTGATGTAGCCTACGGTAGATTTAAATCGTAGTTACACTGACATCGGCTTAAGTAATCTGCGTAATCCTCAGATCATAGGCTAAGGCTACTTAAGCAATTATGCATGCAACCTACAGCTCTTACCCTGTGTATGCCATAGCACACAATATTATACATTGAAATTCCCATAATACTTTTATTATGAAATTTTCTTTTTTTTTATTTTTTTTACGATGAAGCCTAACTTGGACATGTGTGTGGTCCTGCGAAGTCCACGATGACACATCAGTCCCAGTTTATCCCAATTCAGCTGCTGCAGGTACGCTTACGAAGGCTGGCGAGTTCTAAAGCCATTCTTCCGGAGAGAAAGGAAAATGACCAATAAATAAAACAACACCATAAAGCCACTCCGGACTTGCTGACAATCACCGGCTCTGCTCACATCAGGGATCCCGCCCTTCAATCCCGGAGGCTGCGGCGTCTGTTGGTTTTACGCGTTTCAGCACTTAAGCGCTTAATCTAAGTCACTGATTGGCTAAACACCCCTTGTTTCTGAGGCCAACCTTGGCTGCTGATTGACAGGAACCCCTGCGGCTCTCCCGAAAGAGAGACAGAGGACCCAGGTTTACGTGATGTCACTTGCAAACCCAATTGGAAAGCGCGGAGATTTCCCGCTTTAAAAGTTTCACTTTTCCATTTTCTAGAGAGGACGGCGGGAGAGGCGGCCATCTTTTTTCAGGGCTTCTCCACTGTAGTACATTACATTGGGTCTACAGGGTATTCCTGGGCAACGAGCTGCATTTTTCCTGAACACAAACACAAGTCGTACAATTTTAAAGACAACTGTTATTTAAAATGCAAATACTAAGAACATGCTGCCACATTGCCCTGCAATATGCAGTAAAAATGTGCACTTGAGAGAAGTTGAGGAGCTTTAATGTCACTACAATTGTCATGGTCTCCCCCTCAACCAATTCAAAATGGTTTCCATCATCCATAGCGATGCTAAAGGAATAATTGATTGGCATGACTTGCTGGCTGGCTCTTTAAAGGGGCTGTACAGCCAGAGCGCATTTCCAAAGGCTGAGCTCCACAGAACTCTCCACTGAGGGGCTGATGGGAAGTGGAGTCCATAGCTTACTCACTATTCACTCCTAGGGAACTGAATAGCCTCTGATAGAGAACCAAACAGCCCTTTAAAGTATAAAGAAAGACAGCGCTGGAGAAGGGCCTACCCCATATGCCTGTGTTTAAGATTGTGTAATTAAAATTTTTCCCAATTAGCATATCACCATGTGGGGAAAAAAACTAAACTGTTAAAGGGGAACGCCGGGTTATTTCTTAAACTTCTATATCGATTTAATATGTTTCATGTGAGTCCTGAGGCTTACGATGTATAATTTAGCTATGAAAATTGAAAACATCGGCTGAAGGTACAATTTCGGAAAGTTTTGACTGCAATATTATAGACAATGTTTTCAATTTTCATGGCTTAATTATACATCGCCAAACTCGGAAGAACCTGAAGATAATGAGGATGGCATCCCTTTAGTCATATCACACTTTTATCTTTAGTGAATCTGATCAATTTCAAACCTTCCAGTATACAGCATAGACCTGCAGCTGGAATTAACCACCACTGACATAGATCAGCGCGACACAGCGCATCTGGAAACAAGCTGGAAACAAGGGAACCGGGAGGCACGGTTCTAGTGCGGTAAGCTTCAAGACTCACATGAAACATATAAAATCGATGTAGAAGTTTAAGAAATAACCCGGCGTTCTCCTAAAATACAGCTTAAATGATTAAAGAATAAAATTTTATATAACACATATACAGAGTATGCATTACAAAGCCCAGGAGCAAGGTGTTATGGGAAGCAGACTGGAGTGGATGGTTGTTGAGACCTTTGTTCTCCTTGATTTAAATAAATTACCTTGATAAGGGCATAAGCAAATTGATGCAGTTTGTGAACAGTTTTCGAAGCTCCACAAATAATAGATTTTGTTCAAACTAATCCAGACAGGTGGCATGAAAAATTACACATAGCAAAATGTTCTGTATTGGGAAATGACCACTTAAGATTATTTTTAAGAACAAAATCAGTGCAGTTCAATTTATAAAAAAAATATTTACCAATACAGTTTTATTTTTATTAATTATTATTATTATTATTATTATTATTATTATTATTATTATTATTATTAATATTTGTGTATAGCATTCATAGTATTCAAAGCTCTTTACAGAAAGGTAAATTACTAAACAACATTGAGGTTCAACCTATATATATATATCAAATATGACTTAATCCAGCGGTTATCAAATTTGGTCCTGGGGGACCCCTGTATATGCTAGTTTCCGTTACAGCTGAATTAAGGTTGTTGAACACATGCGTTTAAGTTCTTTCAGAATTGTTCCTTAAACTTGTTAACACAATGCAGGTTTGGCTCGTTATCATTTGCTTCGTCTTTGAATTCTTCTTTATCTATGGTTTTAGTGGCCATGCGTCCACACTTTACCAATTATGAGCCTATTGATTTACCTCTTTAATTTGATGTATATTTGAATATTATATTTGTAATTGTTTGCAATATAGCACAAATTAACGGGCCTCATGCTCGAAATGCTCGTACGCATAAATTTGTTTATCTGGCAAGATTTCACAATTGCATGGCATTCACCATTTTTCGCTTATTTTGGATTTAAAGAGTGGTTGCGACCTGAGTGACAAAGGCACGAAACAAATAAGCCTAAATTATATTCCCAGCAACTGGATTGTTATAATTTTGATTATTTAAAATAAAATACCAGTTTGAATTGATAAATTGCTCACCATAATCGCGTTACCATGTTGAAATTAATTATCCTAGTGTCATTTTGTGTTTTTATAACAAATTGTGCGATTGAATATTTATTGTAGCCTAGACATAATTGAATAGCAAGGACCCTGCATTTACCTTCCTCAATGGAAAACAATAGCCTCGATTCCATCAACATCCAATGATCCTAGAGGCAAAATACAACCCGTCCACGCTCGCTGCTTGGTCGAGAGGAGCGTACGACTCGCCTAATATTATCAACCTGAAATCATTCTCGTTTCACCACTGAATTACATATGAGCCTAGAACATGTTTATTGTTCTGTTTTTTTTTTTTGGCTGAGGCCAGGAAAGCGCACAACCGCTATCAGTGCAAGACAGAACGTGTGGGATACGTCTACAGACTGTGTGAAAACTTTTTTTTAATTAGTTTGCGCTCTTCATATAATCCTGAGAGGTATAGGCCAATCCAGGCCTGTTGGTTGCAAAATAAATGAAGTAAAAAAGATTTATGAAAGAAACCTGCACCCGGATATAAAATAAGGAGAAAATCCAAACTAAGGTATACCAATGCAAAATATATTTATTCCCATATAATCATTAACATGTGTTCGTGTGAAAGCGCAAACAAAGGGGGGGAAAAATAAAACGTTTCGGTTTTACGCCGTCATCATGTGCTCATGATTCATTAAGTCTTTTTTTCCTTTTTTCTATCCCCCTTTTTAGGCAAGATGCCAGTTTTAAGAATGCAACTCCTGGATACAGGGGGGCAGGACAGCTGGCCCTATATGGCATTTTGGGGGCGTAAATTATGCTAATAGGGAATTCACGCGAACGGGCGTTCATTTAAGAACAATATAATTCCTTGCATGAGGCCCAGTGTGAATATGGGACTTTTATTCTCTGTGGCATGTATAGATATTTCTGACATAAAGTGGTTTAAGAGGGTAAATAAGTAAATACCTCAATAGATGAAAAGTGTAATTAAGAAAAAAAAAAAAAAAAAAACATCTTGTTAAAAATCTGGGATTGCAATTGTATTTGGAACAAAACCAGCATACACAGGGGTCCCCCCAAGACCAAGTTTGAGAACCACTGGCACTGACTTTACCCATCTGGTACAGACCAAGATCTGTGAATCTGATTGGTAGAAACGATCACAGTCTACACTGATATCAACATGGTATTTGAATTTTCCAATTGCGTTCATATTTTAAATTTAGCAAAAAATAACATTTTTTCATAGCTACATGAATACCAAAATGGTTAAAAGAAATTTTAAAGCAAAAAAATTATACTGCTCATTTCAACGAGCGGGTTTACTATAGAAGAAACACATAATTACAGTCGTTTACATCAGCAAGCAGATGCGCATAAGAACGGCTGTCCCGCTTTTACGTTCACTGAAGCAACTTAAGAAAAAAGGCCACACAATACAGGCCTCGCGGACGCTCAACACCCTGTATACTGGGCAAGTGAATCCATTTGCTTAGCAATGACGGCATCGGCATTCCGTTACATCTTTTACACGGGACCCAATTTTCTTATTTTCTCTGCTGAAATCCAAAAAGCAGGCAGCAATTCACCCAAAACCCATCTCAATGCAGCAGGGAGCTCCCAAACTTTTTAACTGTTTACCCCTTCAGCTATCCACACTGGTTCTGTTCACACTGGTTCTGTTCACCCCGATAAACACATTAGTTTCCATTGCTAAACAAACTTAAATACGATTATTTACAAAAAATAAATGCATAATAATAATAATCCGGCGTTCATTGGACGTGGTTGGTTGGGGCAACATAAACGTATCCATGTTCATACTGGCCCAAAGCTCTCATGTCGCTGCCACGTTTTTCAGCCCTGCAGGTAGAACTCCTCAACCAGACAAGTGCAGCGCAGGTAGCATTGCTTGCACCGGCTTCACTAGGCTAATACTACAGAGCCTACCGGCCACAGACTCAGAATTGTGGATTTGTGCTGTTGGTCGTGGCAACTTTAACTGCCAATTTTATGCTAAATCCTACATTTAGGACAGTTTATCAGCATTGACAGTGTATTGATGTTGACAGGTTTTTGGTTTGACTCGTCCTGAACAAGTCAGATAAAAGGCAGCCGCTATCATAACACACTTTTTAGACTTGCTTTTGCTAATCCTATGACATCCCTCACCATCGTGTGATCAACTGTGAGAATGAGGTCAGAGGTCAGAGTGATTTCCTGGTTATCTCAAGAAACTGGTCACAAACCTATCAGGCACCTGGCACCCAGCACACACACACACACCCCCGGCCACACGCACACGCGCACGCGCACACGCACACGCACACGCACACACATAATTCTAAGCATTTTCTGCAGTGGAAAAGGTACAACATACAGGGGTCTGTTTATAACAATATTAACATATTTTAAAGAGCCATCTAGTTGGTTTGCACATTAATTAATTTGCAGTGGCTTCTTTGGTCATTACTTAGTTGTTCCGGACCTTTTCTTATAACTTCCCATTTCAAACTATCCCATAACATTTTTTTTTAAATGTCCAATACTACAATACTACCAGTGTATACCCATCAGGTAGTTTTGATGCCTCCTTCAGAGTTTGGGATAGTAGGCCATTGCTGCCTAGGTTAACCTTTTCTTTTGTAATAAAAATCTAATTTCCTACACTAATAGGCCGACTCTATGTCAGCTGACTGACACACAGACAAAAATGTGTAGCGTGCACTTCAATGATTAACAGCGGTGACTGATGTTTTGTCATCATGTGTAAACTTAATTTAGACAAGAAAATCTAACAGCAACCATTTTATAGCCATTTAAAAAACACTACCCGCCATGAAAATATTTGGTAAGATCAGATATTTTGTCAAATCATGTCTAATTAGTAAAAAAACTAAAATCATACATGTAAAAAATAATACACGTCAAATATAGCTAAATGACTAAAGAGGAATATAAGTATTTGCATAAATTAGTATAAACTCAATAATTTAATGTATTCTATTAATTTATTAGCATATTTCTGCAGATCTTCTGTATTATCTGGTGATAAAGTCATCCAGTAGGCAGCCAGCTCCATGTAGGCCTCTACAAAGTTTAACCATAAAGGCACATAACGTTAGAGGTTGGAAGACCAGAACAGTTCAGGTAGGTTTACTAATGAAATAAAACAATGACTATCAGAAATATCAGGATTAAGTTATAAGTACAACTTGTCCCTGTATTTTTAATCGTCATTCCGGACGTGATTAAGGAGATGGAAACTTCAATTAATCCGGATCACTTTTCAGGAACTTTTGAAATAGAATATACAATGTGACAGCTAATCGAAACAAATATTTAGTTCATCAATAGAAATGTTATCCCATATCCTATAGTTTGATCATTACAGAGAGACTAGCTAACAACAGCTAAAAATATATTATTACAGAATGCCATGTAGCTAGCTCGTTTAAATAAAGTAGACTATTAAAAAGGACAAAAAAATACTGATCTGTAAATGCAACGAGTAACATTAGTAACTATTGCTGTTATAATAACAATGATAAATTCGCATAGTAGATTGGGCCAACCAAGTTACTTATCCATCTATCCGAGCAGCAGCCCCTGCCCAGGTAAGCAGGTAGCTATAGGTAAGGTAGTGTGGGTTACCTGCTTAGCTGGAGCCTTTGTTACAGAGGCGCATGTTGCTATCAAGAGCTTGTGCATGGCTCACGTTAGCTACAAACACAGAAAATGCTATACCTGCAGGCATCATTTCCTTTTATAGTAACGGACTATGGAAAATAAAGGTGGGTATACGTTTCGATCCCCGCTAACCAGCTATAGCTCCTAAACGTACTTAATTGGAGTTGGGATATCAATGATGCTCTATTTTCGGATGATCTACATTAGCTCACAAGCTAGCTAACTGGCTACCCCCACAAAATCCCACTGATCACATCGACAGCAATGTGCCCTATTTATACTAGCTAGCTGGCTAGCTAGCCAGCGTGCTAACTATAATGTCACTGCAATGATGTTACATATTCGAGTCCTTACACGTGTTAACACCCCCTTAAAACTCCACACAGGGGGACATCGGCGCTACCCCCACAATACGACCTCACCTACCGGAGCCACACTCACCGGAACGGGCATCAACACCGCATTTATTCCCAAGGACACAAAAAAACGCCATGACAGTTAAGAAAAAATGCATAAAAAATTAGAGGGGGTGGGAGACGGAATAAAAAAAAACTCCGTGCAATTTCTTAATCCTTGTAAAGCACAAGAGCCGCGGAGTTCATTCATGGGGGGATGCAAGGAGTCCGATGCTAGGGAACCGCAGCTTTACCATGCAGGGCGCATCAATACAACACGGAATAATAAATAAAAGTTAAAAGATCTACTTACCTAAAATGGCTACTGCAGCAGCCAAAATACAAACAGCTATTATTTGGTGAAGTTTAGCACTGGAAGCCTGCAACAACAGCCTAACCTTAATTGGACCCGCATTATTCTATTTACCATTGGCTGAAACGTAGCGCATCTGGGTCGATGAATACCGCCATTGGTCGAACCGGCTGTCAATTAAGGAGTGCCGTTCTACGTTTGTCTGAGAGCGACTTATTGCAAGCACCATTGTGCACTTTTAGTTATTTGCATTGATGTGAGCTATTTTATGATTGGTCGTCTTTCGTAACATGCAGATCATTAAACTCTATGAAATGTCCGACTTTCCGTATGTAAAATGCGTATTTTTCGCGAAAGGGGTGCATTTGTTAAGCCGTATTCATCGCATTACTGGACCCAGCGCCAAGTCTCCAGTGGTTTTATATTTCATGTTCCTTGCATCCACCAATCATGGTGCTTTTTACTCCATCATTACAACGTTTAGGAAAAAAGGGCCAACATTCCACGTCTTTGCTCGTGTTTCGTTTCCCGGATGTTAAATATCCTGCATTAAACAAAGTGTGGGGCAAACTCGCTCGAGACTGAGTGAGGATGGGTTAGCTCGTGAGGTCTCTCTCTGCTGTCGCTGCAACCTGGCAGTTGTAGGCGCGCGTGAAGTTGCTTTGCTTTCGGTGACCCTTTAGGACGGGTTCCCGTTACGGTTTTATAAGGCACTAACAACTGGCTTTCGATCTAAGCGCTAATATGAAATGGCAGTCTGCGTTCACCGGTTAGCTTTTAACACGACCAACGACACGCAACGAGAATTTAAATTGAATACTTTTTTCAAACCTTTTTAACTTCAATTATTACGTATTTTTCCTTCTACAGCTATACACATACTGTTCTCCAATTTCTCTAATATTGAATTATCTGTATTGAGTAGGCTACATAATGCTTGGTTCAAGAAGGTGAAATAACTTCATTGTTGCTTAAGAAGAGATGATTGGTTACAGTAACCTCACATATGGAAGAACTGAAGGGGTTTTCCGCTGTCAGCGTGGTATGGTGGTGCATACATTTAACCGGCCATCTGTTTTTCCTACATTAAAACATACAGTGGACTCCATGTTGTATCACTGTAATTTAAATAAAAATGTAGTGGCGTCAAGCAGTGTCAGGCAAAGCCTCTCTGTTTAACAGCGCCGCTGTGACCAGGGTAGATCTGGTTGCGGGCTTCAAGCCATGGCTCTTGCCGGCCATTCCACGTAACCAGAGTAGCAATTATTAGTAAGACCAAGTCTCTCCAGCCAAGGGAACTCATCATGCTCATTGCTTCTCCGGCAGTGACAGCACAGCAGCAGACGTTCCTGTGATGCTCAGAAGAGTGTGCCCTCCATCGGGGTCTTCGTAGCCATATGATCTGCTTGTTGTCCACCCGACTGCTCCAACCTGCATGTTAGATGGCCCTAAAGAGGCATGTTCTGGGGGGTCCCCAGCCCCTCTCTGCACTTGAGGGGGGGGGGTAACAGAGCCCTCCACCTGATCACTGGCATAGCACAGTTTCACTGTTCTCTGCCCCACCCCCCCTCGATAGGCAGCCGCACACATGACATGTGACTGATATTTCAGCACCATTGACAGTGATTCGGCACATCACATAACTATGAAAAAAAAGTAGGCTATAGGATTGCGTTTCGCTAGTCGATGCGGAAGCTTCGCCGCGCCGCTTCTTATTGGTCGGAATTGGAAGGAATTAAACTGCTGTCAGAAACTGATACGGAATATCAATGGCGACGTCGCCAAAGGTGCTTCCCAACAGGAAGCAGCACTCGCGGAGCCGTCGCAAACATTTTTTTTTTTTAACCTTTGTGATTAGGAAAAACAGAAATGTCACTGGCAATCCAGGACCAGGGTTGCCTACCCCTGATATAGAGGCTGCTCTGAAAAGACATATTGTTGCTTTCAAGATTGAGGGTCCGGAACATTTACAGTGTCATCGGTAAAGGGAGCTGACCATGTGATGTGAATGAGTTCTAGCTTACTACATTACATTACATTACAGGCATTTAGCAGACACTCTTTTCCAGAGCGACTTACACAACTTCTTATTGCATTTATCCATTCATACAGCTGGATATATACTGAAGCGATTCAGGTTAAGTACCTTACTCAAGGGTACAACGGCAATGTCCTACCTGGGAATCGAACCTGCAACTGTTTGGTTCAAGTTATAACCTTAACCATTATACTACACTGCCGCCCCAGTGTAGATATGTTAGCTTATACTCCCTCGCGCCCCCCACCCACCAAATCCCGCCCCCCTCCAAATCTGTCAATAACAGCGATGCCAGTTCTACCTGCCTTTCAACTAATCATTCATTATTCTTCCACAGCACAATCTTCGCTGTATTCTGCCAGTGGTCAGGTTTACATGCAAAATGAGTTCTTCCAATCAAGCTTCAATAGTTATGTGAAATGGCATGCGTACTGTTGTCATGGCTGTTAAAAAAAAGAAGATGGGTAGTAGCTGCACGACATCCTCTAAACAAAACAGTACAATTTTAAAACTGAGATATAATTGTGGCCTGATTTTCACCCCCACAGAACATTGAAATAGATGAAGTATTTATGTTCTTCTGGGTACGGTAAGGCACATACACTACAGATATGAGTTATGAAGGAGGGAGGGTTTACTGCTGAGAAAACGCCCATCTCCCCTCCTCAACATTACATTACTGGCATTTAGCGGATGGTCTTATCCAGAGTGACTTACACCATTTTTTTTTTTTTAAACACAGTATCCATTTCTACAGCTGGATATATACTGAAGAAATTCAGATTTAAGGGAATGCGAAGCATGTGAAGGTAATGTGGTTGTAGTCCGTTTGCTTTTTACCTTAGATAAGATATGGGCCTGCATTCAAATTTGAAATCCACCCGTATCTGCTAGAAAAATAAACTAAAGTTTGCTTTTCATGCACCAGTGTACAAGCCAGCTTGGAGCAGGCCGGGTTGTGATGTCACTCGGTTGGTTTGGTTCGGCCGCTCAATGTATTCCTATCGCAAGATGGCTGACTTTCAATGAGCTCAACAATGAATCGTGAGGAAAAACTAAACGAAAAGACGCACGGAGGGTCCTTTTGTCGTGCCCCGGGATGCTCAAATGAGTATTACCGAACAAAATGTCGAACACTGGATGGCTCAATAACATACAATAATACTGCATTAGGTTGACGTTCCAATTTAAAGAAAAAAAAATTACCCGCATTCAGTTTTGAGATATATTGTCCTTCTTTGTCTTTATTTTAGTATAAGTACAACAGTATATACAGTACATATTTTTCCAGATAGATTTATTCACGCTAAAACAGTTGATTTTTCAGGTATTTTCTCAACAACTTCCTGCTCCAGTTTACTTGAAAATACAAAGTCCCATAATGCATTTCTTCTCATCCTGTCTGAAACAATGCAAGGGCACGTGGACAGGAATATGAGGCAGTGGAAAAGAACTAGATAAGTGACCCCTTTCCCTATTGCCTTTTACAGTACATTTGAGGCTTTTAGCAGACACACTATTCCAGAGTAACTTACACAGTTTACATTCTTTACACACAATTATGTCATACAGCCGAACTACCTTTCTCAAGAGAACAACCGAAACCCCTCTTAGGGGGAATCAAAACCAACAACCTTAGACTTTTTTTCTCAGAAAAAAAACAACAACCTTATAGACTTACAAGCCCAGTTCCTTAACCGTTATGTTAGTGTTACCGTCCACCGTGTACACTCTCAGAAAAAGGGATTATTTGGGACCCTTTCATTTCTCTACGGAACCCACTATGGTAGGTATGGTAAGTGAAAGCTCCCAGATTCAACCATTTTGTCTGACAAATAACCCTTGAACTAGACTGGGTTCCTCCATGGAGACACTTGTGGAACCCTTTCTTCTGAGAGTGTAGAATCGATATCGATGCCGTCATTGTGATGTAAATGAGTTCATACAGGAACACCGTTGCGTGACCGCATTGCTCTTTGGGCTATATGAGACAGCTACAGTGAAGATTAAAGTCGAAAATCTGTGTCTCCTTGCTGTCATGAATGGCGATGATGACGCATCTCTTCTTTAAACCAGGAACTTGCTGAATAATTTAATACTTTATTACGCCCGTTGGCAGATTATTTATGCAGTCTGTGCAAAAAACACAAAGGCAGCATGGACACGACAACGGCAAACAAATAAATGGGAATAAATATATATAGCACAAGTTTTTGGTCTGTAGTGGCTGGCCTGCTGGTTCAGCCGAGACACTGTGTTTGTAAAACAGATAAGACAGAGGTTTTTTTACCCTTAATTTGAAGGATGCTGTAGGTCTGGGTTTAATGACATGATATCTTGTAGTTTTGTGCATCTGATGTTATTTCCACACTTATATTGTGAGTTGATGGAAAAAAGAAAAATTCCTATTTTGATTACATGAATCATTCATAGACCTTGTGCCTTCACAATTTTTCACTGATACATAAAAACAACAAAATAAAGTGGTCTGTTATTCA
Organism: Synaphobranchus kaupii; assembly: GCA_029718625.1. NCBI lineage: Eukaryota > Metazoa > Chordata > Actinopteri > Anguilliformes > Synaphobranchidae > Synaphobranchus > Synaphobranchus kaupii. Next base: position 14,815,701 of record CM056380.1, on the reverse strand, counting down.
GATTATTTGACTGAGTTTTGTTTTTCAATCCCGAAAGCGAGAAAGTTCTTATGTTTTATTGAATCCACAGGCATGCATCTCATCCTGTCATTAACATTCTACTGAGGAACAGCATCCCATAATAAGCATGCGGGAGTCATGTGACACCCTGTTGTTGGGCTGGTAGTCAGGCTGAATGGAACACCGAGCGCTACAATGAGGACAAACGCAATCTCTCTAAACTGAGATAGGAACGTTAGTGGCTTCCTTGACAGGGAGACGAGGAGCAAATTTGTCAAATTTGTAGATGATAGAAATCCAGTGATTTAGCAAACAGTTTAGAATCCTCTAAACAAATGCAGGAAGATTAAAGATACATGGAATTCAAGTGGATGTGGATGGAAACCAGACCAATGACATTCAATTGATAAGTGTAAAGTTCTGTGCATTTCATGGAAATGCATTTCTTGTGAATAACAACATTTTAATGTGTTCAGTTTGAAAAGCTGGGAGTAGCAGTTGATCAAAGTCTAGCAGGTCTAGTAGTGTGCAGTTCTGGGCTCCACACCACAAGAAAGCTAGAGAAGCTCATGAAAAAGGGCAACTAAATTGGTTGCTGCTTGCTGGTATGAAATGTAAAAGTTAATAAGGGAGATATATAAACTCATTAATCTTAGGAAAAGGAAAAGAGACGATTTGCTTAGGTTTTCACATACAAAAAAGGATGTGAATATCTCACGTGATTAGTGGACGCCCCGGACCCGGCCCAGACTTCATGACCATATAAGGGTCCGCCCTTTTTAGCTCTAGTGATTGCTGAATGAACCAAACTGTGTTTGTGATGACAAAATGCAGATTTGAATTGAGTTTTAAGTCAAAGTTATGGACAAATGTTGATTGGCCATAGGTTCCAGAGTAGTCTTTGCATCCTGATTGAATCCAGGCCATAGGTTCCAGAGTAGTCTTTGCATCCTGATTGAATCCAGTTCAAAGGTTCCAGAGTAGTCTTTGCATCCTGATTGAATCCAGGCCATAGATTCCAGAGTAGTCTTTGCATCCTGATTGAATCCAGGCCATAGGTTCCAGAGTAGTCTTTGCATCCTGATTGAATCCAGGCCATAGGTTCCAGAGTAGTCTTTGCATCCTGATTGAATCCAGGCCATAGGTTCCAGAGTAGTCTTTGCATCCTGCTGCGGTTGGGGGTTCGATTGGCCACGCAGGAAGATCTGTGGGTCCCCTACAGAACTCTGTGAAAGCCCAGAAAGATGCACAGAAGGACAGCAGGTTTTGGGCATAGCCCTCGCGTACGCGTGTGTCCTTAGTGCCCCAGACTTCCCTGCGAGGCTGACGACCACAGCTGCGGCGATAACTGCCTAATTGCTAGCAGCTGTGTGGGAGCTCACCTGGATTCACAGGTGACCCTGTGTATTAATGTCCCCTCTCTGGGGTGCCGATCCCTGGCGTTGGGACAGCATTCCCCTCGTTTCTGAGTTTGGGGCTCCCCTGTCAGTCTGCCCCACAACCCCCTCCTTTCCCAGCCCCCGTCCCCCGTCCCCCGTCAGAGTTCCGAGCCCGCAGGAGAGCGTTGCCATGAGATCGGGGTTCGGAGCGAGGCGGCGATGTGGAAAGGCAGCAGGCAGCAGGCGGTACCGGCGTGGGCCGTCCCCTGCAGGCCCGTGAATCATCATCGCTCAGGGTAAAGATAAGAGCATGTACTCCACCCACTTAATGACCAGATCCTCTTTCTCTACCATCACATGGTTCTGCTGTCTGCATAATAGCATCCATCCATCCATCCATCCAGTATCTAACCCGTTTATTCCTGGTCAGGGTCACGGGGGGCTTGAGCCTATCCCAGCATGCATTGGGCAAGAGGCAGGAATATACCCTGGGCAGGTCGCCAGTCTATCGCAGGGCACACACACCATTCACTCACGCACTCATTCCTTTAGAGTCTTTTTAGAGCAATTTAGAGTCTCCAATTCACCTAACCTGCATCTCTTTGGACTGTGGGAGGAAACCGGAGTATCCAGAGGAAACCCACGCGGACACGGGGAGAACACGCAAACTCCACACAGAAAGGCCCTCGGCCGGGATTCGAGCTCGGTACCTTCCTGCTGTGAAAACCACTAACAACTGCACTGCGCCACATAGTAGCATAAAATTATTCATATTTATGAATAAGAAATACTGTGCTTTTCTTCATTGCAAAGCACTAAACCAAGTAAACTGTTCAATTAAGACCTACAATAGCATTTATTCTCTGCTTGCAGTCACTCGCGCGACAGAGCCATGTCAACAGCTCGGTGTTTTTAAGTTAGAATTTCACTAATACAACTTCATATATGAATTATGATTGGGATGTGCATTTTTAAATACAAGCCTGATGTCTGCATTGGAAAATAAATAATGCAGAAAATTAGATGCTTATTAATTGCTTATTATGATGTGATTATTTCTGTCTGGAAGCAATTAACTTTTCCTCAGGCTATTTCAGATTTACTGAGGGAAAAATATTTGACGTAAATGTTTTTTTCATGTTTTTTAACAAACAATATCTAACGCACGCCGAGTCAATATGTGAAATTAAAACATGTAAAATAGAAATTACAACATTAAATCATTAAATAAATTAGATAAAACATTATGTGCTGTAATGAGCATGAGCAGGTGGACGGGCAAGAAAAAACATGCTGCTCCCTTACCTGGGCAGAACCACGCATGCACGCACGCACGCACGCACGCACGCACGCACGCACGCACGCACGCACGCACGCACACACGCACACACGCGCAAGCGCACACACACACCTCTATTTAAAACACCATTGGAAATAAATGACAGGAACAGTCATTTTAAACACATTTAAATCTCCAGATATACCCTTGTGTTCGTCTCAGCCAGGCAAACACACAGCCGATCACAATCACTGTAGCGAATAAATACCGTTATTCAAACTGGAAGTCACAAACAAAAGACCCTGGTGATTACTCTTTGGCAAGTGTTTTTTTGTTGTTGTTGTTGTTGTATGCACAAACATAACTAGGCAATTTCAACTGTCATCAAAATGGGGAAAAAAGTGCTTGCCTTTATTTGTAAGTACATTAGATCCAGGCATATCTGCTCTATATGTCATAATATGACTAGTACACAGCAAAATGATCAGCGTTAAATTACCTCTTACAGAGTTTATTTAAGTCCGCTATGGCCTCTGTTAGAGTTGAGTTAACACTGGACATTTTACTGCGTATATATACTTTATGTAACTATAAATTCAATGTACAGTACATACAGAGAAAAATACTTAAATGTAATTGTAACATATTTGATTAAATTTGATTCCACTAATCAAATATGTTATATAAATTATGTCATATTTATGTTGCATCAATCAAAAAGTTGTTTGCAGGATTGAATTAGTAAAAATACATTTGGCCTATACAGTGCTAAAAGCAGAGGTGTTAATACTCTGCTCATGTTTCTCTATACACTACATCTAGAGACTGCAATGTCAGAAATGGTGTCAGGCTGGGGTTTGCTCTGAAGCCTCATTTTGGTGTTTCAATGCAGTTTAAATGCATCCAAAACAGTAAAGAGACTGACCAAATGTCTGGTTGCAGAATATTGTAGGTATGGTGACTGAGAGAGCAGTTATGGCGACTGAAAGTATGATTATGGTGACTATGAGAGTGATTAATGAGACTGAGAGAGCGATTATTGAGTCTGCATGATCGATTATGGCGGCTGAGAGCGATTACAGTTTTTCTCGAATGTCAGAACACATTTCAGGAAACTGCCCTCCGTTTTCACTAAACTCTAAACACAAAACACTTTTCTCAAGCTAGCTCCACAAAAACTCGCATTCTCTTTGCAAAACCAAACTCTCACTCCAAAACCCAAACTTTCACCACAAAACCCAAACTTTCACCACAGAACTGTTGCTCCTATGGCCAAAACCAAACTTTGACAACAAAATCGTCCTCACAGCTTGCAAAAATGTAAACACTATTGGGTATCCATCACACACTTCAATAAAAAATTGAAAACACAATGTTCAGGGTGTGATGTTCTAAATACCCCATCATCTGTATAGTAATCACATCTGTATAGTAATCAATAGTAAGTCACAGATTATTTTTGGGGGAATTGAACCCCATTTATTGATGACAACCTGTACTTTGCCATTCCATTTTTCTCGACATCAGAGATTTTCCCAAAACAAATATTTCAAAGGAGAGCAATAGCATACAGGGGAAATACAGTACAAAATAAAACATGTCACAAATTCTTGTATGTAAAGAGGTACTGTATATTGTGCAAGGTCACACGACTGCAATCATGGGGTCTGTGCGGGGGCCTGTGCAGGGACCTGTGCATCACGTCGTCGGGCGGGGTCAGGCCACAGGACCTCGTCGACATCGCAGGCTATGTTTTCCCTCGCCAGGTAGCGGGGGAAGAAAGCTCTGGCATGCCGGACCCAGCCTGGGTAAGCCCCCACAGCCACATCATCACAGGCCAGGTCCATGGCCCTGAGGAGGTTCTCTCTTCCATACGGTTGCCGGTCATACACCTTCCACCGCCATGATGAGAAGAACTCCTCTATGGGGTTGAGGAAAGGTGAGTAGGGTGGCGGACATACATTGAGGAATTGTTGGTTTATATTGAACCACTCTCTTATCTGGTTGGTGCGGTGAAAACTGACGTTGTCCCAGATGATGACATAGATGGGAGGAGGCTGTGCTGGAACCGGATTCTGCTGCTCACGGTCATTCAGGATGTCTCGTAGCTCTCCCAGGAATGTGAGGAGACGTTGGGTGTTGAAGGACCCAAGGAGAGCATGCCTGTGGAGAAGCCCTTCCGAGGTCATGGCTGCACATAGGGAGATATTCCCCTCACGTTGGCCAGGAACGTCCACAATTGCTCTTCGGCCAATTATGTTACGGCCTCTCCTCCTTCTCTTGGTGAGGTTGAAGCCAGCCTCATCCAGGAAGATGTATTCATGGGGTCTCATCATGGCGTCCAACCCAAAGATTCTCTGTGGAAATGAATAGAGTACAGGTAGTGTCACAGAAGGAGTACTACACTGTGGGCTACTGTGCAGTACAGTGGGCTTGTACACCCACTGTACTGTGAACAATCAACATTGTGTACCCGTATGTATACTTACTTGCCCATACTGGAAACGTAGCTCTTTGACTCTGTCCGAGTTACGCTCAAAGGGAACTCTATAAGCTTGCTTCATGCGTAGCTTCTGGCGACGGAGGACTCTGTCTATGGTGGCCACGCTGACTCTGTCAATGCCTCCAAAATTGACGTTGTCAGCTATGACTCTCTCCTTTATTTCTCTGAGTCTGATGATGTTGTTTTCCCGGACCATGTCCACAATGAGGATCTCTTGCTGTGCTGTGAATAGGGAAGTCCTTCCACCACGATGTGGCAATCTTTCAACCCTATAGAAACAAATATGCTTTCACTCTTCACAAAAAAGACTTAGAGTCTACAATACAAACATCAATGGAAATGTCCAGTCTCCCCCAGCAAAAGGTACTGTGGTGAAACCAATTTAGATTGTAGGCTACAAACATTTAGACAAAGTAACTACAGTACATACCTGTTGTGTTCTCTGAATGCCCGAATTATGGTGGACACTGAGAACCTGCTGAGGTTGGGTTGGACTCTTTGTCCAGCTTCTCTCATTGACATTCCATGGACAATGACATGGTCAATGACAGTAGCTCGCATTTCATCTGTGATGATCGTACGTGGTTGTCTTGCTCTTCCTCCTTGCACTCCTCCTCTCCCTCCTCGCCCCCTTCCTCTCCCTCCTTGGCCTGCTCCTCTCCCTCCTTGGCCTGCTCCTCTTCCTCCTTGACCTGCTCCTCTCCCTCCTTGGCCTGCTCCTCCTCCTCCTCTGTGTATTCCACCTCTGACACAAACTCTGCCTCTGTCCATTGTGTTGCTGTTTGGCACCTTCAGCAAACTGTGCATTCTAAACTGGCCTATATAGGTGTTGTCACATCATTGGCAGGTGTCTTCAATTTTGAGTCACCGTGTTTAAGCAATGACACCCGTGCTTTCATTGTGTTCAACTTTTGATGACTGAGTCTACCATTTTGCATCGTGTGAGCAAAATGTGTTCAGTGAATGAGAATGTGTTCATATTGTTGTGCAACGTGTGTTTTAGCAAGTTATAATATGTTTTAGCAAGTGCGAAAGTGTTTAGAGTAAGTGTGAATGTGTTTAGAGTAAGTGCAAATGTGTTTAGAGTTCTGCAACGTGTGTTTTGGCAAATGCCAATGTGTTCAGAGTTTTGTGAAATCGGAGATTGAGGTGAAATGTGTTTATAGTTAAGCCAACTGGGGGCCTGATTTATTAAATGTGTTTAGGCAACTGGTCATTGTGCTCAGAGATCTAGAAATTGTGCTTTAGCAATCGAGAAAAACTGTATTGAGACAGAGCACAATTGTGGAGACTGAGAGTGCGATTATGGTGACTGAGAGCGCGATTATGGCGACTGAGAGTGATTATTGAGACTTGGAGAGTGATTATGGTGACTGAGAGAGCGATTATTGAGACTTGGAGAGTGATTATGGTGACTGAGTGAGAAATTATGGCTACTGAGAGAGCGATTGTGGCGATTGAGTAAGCGATTATGGCGGCTGAGTGAGCTACTATGGTTACTGAGAGCGATTATTGAGACTGAGAGAGTGATTATGGTGACTGGGTGAACTGTTATTGAGACTGAGAGAGCGATTATGGCGACTGAGACCATTTATTGAGACTGGGAGAGCGATTATGGCGACTGAGTGAGCAATTATGGTGACTGGGTGAGCAACTATGGTGACTGGGTGAGCTGTTATTGAGACTGGGTGAGCGATTATAGCGACTGAGAGAGCGCTTATGGTGACTGAGTGAGCGATTATGACGACTGAGAGCGATTCTTGAGACTGGGAGAGCGATTATGGTGACAGAGCGCAATTGTGGTGACTGAGTGAGCGATTATAGCGACTGAGAGAGCGATTGTTGCTACTGAGAGAGCGATTGTAGCAGCTGAGAGAGCGATTGTGGCCACTGAGAGATCGATTATGGCGACTGAGAGAGCGATTATGGCTACTGAGAGAGCGATTGTAGCAGCTGAGAGAGCGATTACGGCCACTGAGAAAGCGATTATGGCTACTGAGGGAGCGATTATGGCTACTGAGGGAGTGATTATGGCGACTGAGAAAGTGATTGTGGCAGCTGAGAGAGCGATTATGTGTGGCTCCACCAGAAACCTAGCAGTCAATATTTTTGCTCCCGCCACACATCGCATCTACCCGAGGAGTGTTGCAATGCATAGTAACCTTTCAGAGTGAACTTCCTCTTTAACGGACAAAACGTTTGAAATATAACTGAAAGTTCTGGCTGTTTGATAAGCCCAAGTATTATGGGATATGAGTGCCAAACATATGCATACATCACCATGGATATTACAACAGAAAAACTGGCCTGCGTTTGAACCTGCTTTTTAGGAAGTGTTTATCTTTTTCATTTAAACTGTTTATCTATTTTGCACATGCAAGCTATTTGAACTCTTGAAAGAATATGATCTCTCAAAACACAGTTTTTATTCAACTAAATCTCCATATTATCTATTATATGTGGATTTTATATTATTATACAACATGTGTGTGTGTGTGCGCGTGTGTGTGTGTATAGCAGGTTTCGATGTTTCTTCATCTTATTATTGAAGTAAAAATTATGCAATTTTGCACTCTAAAAGGCAACATATATTTTGCTTGAAGAACATGTGGTGCTTTGCTTTGCTAGAGACACATACGCACACACACACAATGCACGCGCACACACACACACACACACACACACACACACACACACACACACACACACACACACACACACACACACACACACACACACACACACACACACACACACACACAAAGCACCACATGTTCTCTAGCAAGAGAAATGAGGTGACTTTCATTGGGCATTATAATACACCCCCAGAGCAATACATGTAATGTCCTGCTTTGTAAGATAGAGCTCCTAAAAGTTAGGCAAATTACTTCTGCCAATTTAGTACGGAGGAACTCCAATCCTGTTTAGTACTAAAAGTATATGTTCATCACCGTTCATGCTCTCAGTGGTCATTGAGGCTTGGATTCAGAAACAATTGTGACGACCGCATTCCCATCTTTCTGTTTCCCGTGTTTTCCCTCTTCCCCTGTGTCATGTTCGTCTCTCCTTGGTTCATCTTTTCCCCTGCTGCAGTTTGGGCGTAGCTTCCTAATTGTTTCACCCTGTTACACGCCACTCCTTTCAGCCTATCCCACTTCCCCGCTAATCACTCCTGCATACGTACATTCGCACGCGGCACATAATTGATAACAATTAAATCTTGTATTTAGTCACCCGGTGTTTTCTGTCCTGTGCCAGTTCGTTAACGTTGTTGTCTGTGAAACTTCTGGTCATGTCCTGAGTCCTAGTAACCAGTCTAGTTTAATTCCTGAGTCTTTGCGGGTTTGGTGTTAATTCGCCTCCCGCTCTGTTTAAACCTGAGTTCGCTCTAGCCTTGAACAGCACGTCTGTTGTTCATAGTTCCTGTTCCGTCAAACTAACTCTGTTGCTTCTATTGCCTGAACTGCAGCTGTTGGTTGTCCCTGCCTGTGTTGCGGTCTACAGCCTCCCTCCTGACGTGTGTGCAGCCGTCTGGGCTTCTGTTCTTCCACACTGCAGCTGTTCCTGCGTCCGGCCGTTGCCGCTACCACTGCCACGGTTACGGTTGCGCTCGCTGCTGCTGCCCTGCTGCTACGCCTGGATCCTGATCCACGGTCCTGCTCTCCCGCTCCCGCTCATCCCCTGCTCATTCTAACCGGTTGTCTGTTTCCACTGCCTCCCCTGCTCTCTCCTAACTCTCATTCCCCGCAGCCTCAAACCCGGACTGTTCGTATTCAATGTCGCTCCCTACTCTTCAGGAGAATACCCCAAATGAAGTTTAATTTATTGGATGCTTAGCGCTCCCACAATTGTCTGTCCAACTGTCTGTCGTGAGTCCAGTCCAGTCCAGCCCTGCCAAGTCCAGTTCCGGTCTGGAACGAGTGTTGCCCGGTTGCCAAGTCCAGTTCCGGCTTGGAACAAGTGCCGCCCGTTGTCCAGTCCCGTTCCGGCCAGGAACGAAGTCCAGTCCGTTGTCAAGTCCAGTTCCGGCCAGGAACGAAGTCCAGTCCGTTGTCAAGTCCAGTTCTGGTTTGGAACAAGTCCAGTCCGTTGTCAAGTCCAGTTCCGGCTTGGAACAAGCCTGCCCGGTCCAAGAATATTGTGTGTTCTGTATAACCTGTCTTGCCTTTCTCCCCCTGCTACAGGACTGCCCTGTAAGCAATAAAGACACCTGAGAATTGTCAATCTCTGAGTCGTGCATTTGGGTTCAGTCAGCTGTCTGGGTCATAACAACAATATCTTTGCATCGGTCCTCTCTGCTGTCAGTCAAGGATGTTGGCACGTGGATGTGTAGGTAATCATTTATGTATTGCCTTTGCATTCCTCAAACTCCCATAGTTCATTGCAAAGTCTTTGTCTGTCATGTCTATGAGTTGCTGGTGAAGTGCTCGATGGGACCTGTATTACGATGTCAAACTGAGAAACTGGTTTTGCTGAGCATTGTAATTGCACAAAAAAAAAAACATTCAAATTAAAGCTTTTCAAAATGAATAAACAATATTATATACATCTTATATCACTACCACAATAAGCATAAGCAACAACATATGTATTTAACAAAGTCTAGTTTTCTAGCTTGGCTGGTTCTTCTTTTGTCATATCACAAAGACAATCTATGTTTGTGTTGTCTGAACACTTCAGAGACATTAGGTGGCAATACCCCAATAAAGTGCTCAAACAATATGTCTAGAAAAAAACGAGGTATTTTTTAATAAAAATAGAATGCTGGGCAATGTGCTTAAAAGCTGTATTTGTGTGGGAAAATACCTTCACACAATTCATGTACATTCCTCAAATTCCCATAAATTCTCAAAAAAAAATACTTGTACAGTCCACAAATTTCCATGAATTGCCAAGGACATTTTTCCCATTTTGATAATTACTAGAATTGTTCAACCCTACTTACAAGTGCACCCTTGTAGCCTTTCCATCTGCTTTTCAAAATCAGATTTTTTGTATGTATGGAGAAGTATTTTGCTTTTCTTCTTACTTTCTTAAATAAGCAATGAAAAAAAGAGGCCAAGTATAAAATCACGACATAAAAAAGTAGATCTAAAAATTTAAATACAGAAGGTGCTGGAAATATCTATTTATGACATTGAATGCAAAACACTCCTGAATAGGTTTTGTGTTTGAGTGTGGTCATTTTAAATGAAAGAACGGTGAAGGTGATTATAACCACTTTCCCTCTGTTAAGGGTTAATCCAAGTGGGCAGCTGTTCAGTTCTGCATCACAAACCCCTGTAATGTTCTGTCTGTTTTATCTCCCACTGCGCTACCCTGCTCAAGGCTGGCCCCCGGCCCAGAGAAACACTTTGGCAGTAGCCTCCTGGACCCTCGCTGCTCTCTTCCACCGCGGGAGAACCTGTGCGCCATAACCCAACACAACACCAACTGCGACCCGCGCCCAGCCCAACAGCAACCCAACACCAACTATGACCTGTGCCTCGCCCAACCCAACACTAACAGAAAACCAACCACAACCTGTGCCCCGCCCAACCCAACACCAACTGCGACCCGCGCCCAGCCCAACACCAACCCAACACCAACTATGACCTGTGCTCCACCCAACCCAACACCAACACAAAACCAAAACCAACCACAACCTGTGCCCCGCCCAACCCAACACCAACTGCGACCCGCACCCTGCCAAACCCAACACCAACCGCGACCCGCAGCCATGCAACCCAACACCAGCCCAATGACCTGTGCCCGCCCCCAACCCAACACCAACCATGACCCGCACATGCCCAACCCAACATCAACCGTGACCCGCGACCATCCACCTGACCTGCAATCCAACACCAGCCCAAGACTAACTACGACCTGTGCCCCGCCCAACCCAACTGCGACCCATGCCTCACCCAACCCAACACAACCGCGACCCACAACCACCCAACGCAACACCAACCCCGACCCACGCCTCACCCAACCCAACACAACCGCGACCCACAACCACCCAACGCAACACCAACCCCGACCCACGCCTCGCCCAACCAAACACAACCGCGACCCACAACCACCCAACCCAACACCAACCATGTGACCCATGCCTCGCCCAACCCAACACAACCGTGACTCACAACCACCTAACCCAACACCAACCGCACATCTTCTGCCATGGGCCGCGATCCACCTCCATATGAAGCTGTGAGGACTGTGGAGGCACACAGTGATAAATTTGTATTATAAAACTTAAAACTCTTTTTAATCATCAATATTGTATGTCCTGTTTTCTGTAGATATACAAAATAAGACGTGCAAAACAGAAGAGGTTCAAATTTAAACTGAAAAAAAATCACTTGAGCTAAGTGATCCTTCCTTTCCAGACTCCTTTGAATTGAGCACTAATATCCCTTTACTGGAATGTACCCCTACCCCCCATAAAAGGCAGATATTTCCCCAATTTACCATAAAATGTAACAGGTCACCTGAAACATCTTAAGCTAATTTATCAGAGGATGCAACTTTTCTCAGTTCAATAAGCCAATCTTAAATGGTGGAACCCCCACCAGTAGCCCACCCCCCCACCCCCCTCAGAACGATCTGTGCCACCGTAGTTTTTTAGTTTCCGTTGCGCGCCTGTAGCCGAACGGCTCTGCAGAGGCGAGGAGCGCGGGGGAAACACGCTGGATATCAATGCTCCAGCTGTTATGTTATTCAGCTCCAGCTACCAGATGCACAAAGTCCTTACGGGCACTTGCGGTATTTGGCACATTGATTTTATTTCTGCCGCATTCGGTCCTTGGCTGCATCATTTGCGTCCTCAAGCTTTCCGACAGCAGTTTCCCGTTAATGCGACGGTAGGCCTACTGTTATGTACGACCAAAACTGAAGTCTTTGGAAACACACACGTTGAATTCTTCCCAAAAGTCTTTTAGGCAAGCTCTGAGTTTGTCTAACAATCGATGTACAGTTTGTCAATTTGAGATACATTGTGTTGCTTTGATTTAACAAAAAAAAGTTTCATTTAATAATGACTTACAATAATTTCAATGAGAAAACCATATATTTAACTGCAAATCAACTGTTTTGGCTCATAAAACTCACTTTTGCATCATTTTCAAGTTGGAATTACTATCTTTTCATCAGTATAGGCGGATAGATATCTATGGGTCCAAAAACCTGTCCAAAACCTGTCATAAAATGAATGAAATAGTTTTTGTCCATTATAAAGAATATGCACATTCATACTCACTCCAAGGAAAATTTTACATTCATCTAGCACATATGCACAGTAAATGTGAATGAGTAATGTCCACACTAATACGGCACAGTGTATATTATGTACGATACGATTACACTAAAAGAATATTTCACCATCAGGAAAATGCTGGCAAATGTTCTAACTTAAGGGAAAATCAAACATGATTGAGCCACCTATAAATGCTTACACTACAGTATGTGAAATGCACTCAAAATGTGAAAATAACAATATCGAACATATGGCACAACACTGGTGGAGTGGAAACAACTATTACGCCTCAACTTAGAATGTACATTCGCTCGCTGTTTGCGTAAAATTAAACTAATAAAACTAGAAATTTTGTTATGCCGTGCTGCATCCAATAAGACATTGCAAACACTGTTGCTAAGGTTATAATGTACTCTATTGGATAAAAGAGCTGTCCATTAAACCAGAATTAACTGGAATGAATGAGACAGGTTTGGGGGGTATTATGTGTCGATGTTTCAGATAGTGTAATAGCATTATAAAGTGTTGTATTTGGAAAGGGACATCCCTATGTATAAAACCAATGTATATTTATTTCATATTTAGTAGCAGATATTGATAGTAGAATGACGTGGTATAATTACAAAATAATTTCACATTTTTATTTTGCATTTGAGTGAGCAGGGCTTTTTACAGCTTTTTTGGCATACGATCAGGCTATTGTTGGGTTTATCTTGTTGCTATGACAGAATAGAAATTTTAGGTGGTGAAAAAACATTTTTCACATAGACGCTATTGATCACTGTGTCACGCATGGGTAGGTATATTTGCAGGTGAGACTGGGTGGGCAGGTTGCTTATTAAATGGACTGGCAATAGTGACACTTAGAAACTCTGTATTCGGCAGAGTTGTCACGAACCATGTACTAATAGGGCTAAAACACAGAGTGCCGGTGCCATTGCCACTAGGGGGTCTGCATGAAGGAGTTAAAAGCTACGTTTTGTTATGTAGTCATGGTAGGTTATGGACCAAGAGAGCATTTCTGAGTAATGCCATCTTTACTCAAAATACCATTTTGCTTTATGTTCTTAATTTGTTATCTTGAAGCTTCATTCACATTCAATATGTAATTTCTGTACTGTGACTGTGCTGATGTGACAAAATCAGAATTTGCGTACATTGGCAGGTTTAAAGGTTAAATAACTACATTTACACTGATTGCTATCAGTAAGGCTATTAGCCTGTTTTTTAAGATGTTACGTTTATTTCATAAACTCATATAATATGAACCTGGCACCGTTTGGAGGAACTGAAAACATGTGTTTCATGTTAAACCTTCTGAATTACAAAACACCATACACTGTTAATTACAGTCAGCAGAGGGCGCTATTACACATTCTATGAAATCTATTTTGCAAACGCAGAATTAGGGCAAATTTTGGAAATTGAGAAAAGACCATTATAAGAATCCAAACAGAAGAAAAAAAATGATAGAGAAATGAAAGAAATATATGAACAATCAAATGAAAAAACCTCGGTAATTTAAACAGGATTTCACACATATTGATTTTTACTTGTTTGTTCAAGGTGCTGCTTTGGAAGTACTGTCTTGAATTGCGTTCTAATATATGAAAATCTAATCGAAACAATATACGAAAACATGGCCTCCTGAGGATTTGTGAAAATGAACAATGGACAAACACTTGGTTTTCTTGAGTCTGGCAGTGCCATTAGTCATTTATTTTATTTCATTTGAATGTACTTATAAAATAATGAGATCCAAGTTTGAGCTGTGCTTCAGTAGTTCTGTAAAAGGCTGCTGTGGCATTTTGCAATGTCATGGTAAAGTTATGTAAGGTTATGATTTAAGAACACTGCACTTCAATTTATTTTTTTGCAACCCGGCAGAATTGCGAAAACACAACGGTTTCACTTACATTTGCCACAACCTAAATACACGCTCTAAAATATTATTTGACTCACTGGGAGACAGATAAAAAACATTCTCCAGCATTTTATTACTGAAAGCTCACCCCGTAGTACCCTGTAAAGAAGCAGTCTACAGTAACACTATTCCTGGTCTTCTGAATGTTGGGCACCCTGGTTCCCACCATTAACTGTCTCTGTTCACTCTAATAAAGACTTCTCTTTAAAAACAGAGTCTACACTCAGTTTTTTCCTTTTTGCATAATCCTCCCATTTTAGAAACACAACGGGATTAAAGATGCTACTTGGGAAGTATCGCATTGCTAAGCAACCAGCACAAATTCATAAATTCTGCACAATCACTCTGGGCTTTGATATGCCAGCTTTCCCCTTGTGGAGGCAATCCGGTTAATGAAATGACTCACAGCACTGTCAGAGAGACTCAGAGAACTCAGGGGGTCGCAATAGAGGGACCCCCTCCATGCAGGCCTGACACAGGCCTTTGTCCGCTACATCATCAGCATCACCCGACAAGCCCTCCGACATCTTGCGTCGGAAGCCAAGCCAAGTGGGATCATTCGAATTCCCAGCGGGTGAGCTCAAAGCTTTGCGCAAGTAAATAAAATCACTATCCCTTCTGCCCCCTGACATTTCCCATTGAAAATGACGTTTTTAGAAGGCCACGCCAAGCTCCCCGGCCTGGGCTGGGACTACATATCGGCAGCGTCGCACACAGATCCCCCTGTTTGTGTCCTCTATAAGCCAGAGGCAGTGACGGCGCCAGGAACCTTTCTTTCCCTAGGCTAAGGTTGGGCTAGCTCAATACATGGGGCTGCTAAGGTTAGCACACGTTAGAAATCAGTTTACGTTATTTTGTCATTTAAAAAAAAAAACTATATTTATTTTTACATGGTGATCAACACCTTCCCAGTAGTATTTTTTAAACTGTTAAAAAATGTTGTACACAATAAGTAGTTATGGCATAGTCACAGTTTAATGTGAGACATTGGCAAAGATTAAAATATAATTTCTGACAGAGCAAATTACCTCATTACAATGCCACTGTTGAATAAAACCTTCTATATCCCTCATCATTTTTGTAGAATCTAAAATCCAGCCACACCAGTGAGGCGAATGACGGAACTACATCCTGGCCTGGTCTACTTTTCCATCCGATACCTTCGGCTGTTGCAAACGGAAAGTTTTTCCTCCCCCAGTATAAAATATAAAAGCTTCCATTTAGACTCGCTTGACTTTTTTTGTAACCTGCTCCAAAAATAAAAGCAGTCTTGGATAGTCTCTCACCAAAATTAATAAACCCGATGATTCACCAAAGCAAATAAATAAGGGTGCCAGTCTGCTGCATTCAAAAAAACAGTGAAAAACAGTCTCCACCAAATCCAGAAAAAGGACATTGTGTTTTCTTCTTCTTCCTCTTTTTACAAATTTGGCACCCAATGTGGGGCTGAACATGTCTTATTCCCGCCGTAATTTGGAAAGGCCGACTGTCTGCAACCGCAGCCACGTTTCATGCGCGAACCCCACCACCTATTCGGGAGAGCGTAGACGTCCGCGGTTCTCCTCCGAAACACGCGGTGTCGCCGGCCTGCTCCTTTTCTCACCACAGACTACGGCTAAGCTTGCGTAGAGCGGGGTCGGAGGAGGACCTTTCGTACATTCCGTACGGCTTTGACATGCAGTCCGCCGGCGCCGATCGACCAGATGGGGTCGCTAGAGAGCGATGAAATGCAGACCCCCGCACCGACTGAAGACTCCCGTACCCTGGGCGATGCAAATGTAAAGTGTGCGTCGAAACCGTGGGGGTCATACAAGTAAAGGTCCAGTAGATTCTTTTATATCCGGTTAGTCCAGTTCTAGACTTTTTAGATTTTCGACCCTTATATTACTGAAAAATAATTGTTTATCGTCACTCCATTATGTCAACATAAAAATGAAATGCCTGTGTGTGTGATCTGAAGTGATGTGCTGGTTAAATCTGTGGTGAGGTGACAGCTCTAAGTGATTCTCCACCGCTTTTGCTCACAGAATGAGTGTCACGCCTTGTTTTGGGACTCTTCTTTTTTCCTTTAGATGTTTTGTCCCGTTTACAAATGAGAGAAGGTTTGAACCAATCTGCCCAACAATGAGTGAGTACATGTTGTTTGAAATACAGGAGACCAACATGGCTACAAAACTGTATAGCAGACAGATACATACATAAAACGGAGTACTGGAAATCCCTGATAGTGGAGAGAGCTGAAGTTTGGCTTGGTGGTGCTCATTTGAATTTCCTTTTGCGGCTTTTGACCAAGCCAAACTTCACACTTAAAACGTAGTAACTTCTTTAAAAAAATGTAATCATCATAACTATTGTTACACATCCACTTGAACGTTGAATAAACATAACTGAAGATTACATAATCACTAGAAAATGTATAGCTGCATACCGCTAGAAAGTTCAATCAATGCGCCTCGAGAGCACCCTAATAGACCAGAATAAGACCAAATGACATAACATTACAAATTCCATAACACACTGGAAATAAAACAGATTGAATCATGACAAACAACAACAGATTAAAAAAGTATTATTTTGTGCATTTTTCAAATTTGATAACTAATCAGTCCAAAATTCTATTAGCTTTGGCCCATTAGAGTCCATTTTCATACAGTTTCTACTCATCTCATTAAAGTGTCAGTATCTCAAAAACTATTCACTGCACATCCATGGATTAAAGCTCAAATTGAAGAAGAGGCTGTAACATTCAGAAATTTGCAACGGAATAAATCATTATCAGAATCGTCACATACAGTACCCTATATCACCTACATAATATGCATAATTGAGACGTCGACGACAACCACTAGGGGGTTAAAAAAGCACCCGTCAAAAGCATTAGTCCATGTCACACCCTACTTATCGCTACTTTAACGATTAAAGTTAGAATTTGAGCCAGGTCGTTGGAAAAAAAAGTCTTAATCTAAGTGCTATTTTTTATGTACTTCTATGAAACAAATATTTCCCATATTTGTTTTATGTCGAGATATTGATGATATTAATTGATCTTCCAAGTGGCTTGGTAATTGGTGCTAAAATGGAGATATTGACGGACGAAATTTGGGTTTTAATATGTAAGTTGCAAGCAAAACCAAACTTAGGGAGCTACCGCGTCCCCCTAATACCTTCGGCTTGCAAATCCACATGTTTAGGTCTGTTATTTGAGTCTTTTTTTAGTTTTTTGTTTTGAGGGATTAATTCAATTAATCCCTGCACGGCTAAGTTGCAGAACATGACTATCAACAGATCAATCATGACAGAAATGTGAATGACTAAATACTAAGCTGCATTTTCAGCTGCATCCTTCAATTGCTGTGTTTTTTTACTCTCAGTGAAAAAGAAAACTACAGCTAAAAAATAAATACATAAATGCTTGTTGTCAGGGTGTTATATGAGTGCTCAAGGCCAGCTGCAGCTCTTTATGTGAGCTCTGGGTTCGAGCAGCTGTGTGGCAGGTGAAGAAGAGGCTCCAGAGGTGCTGAAACCTCTCATCCACGCGTAGCGGCTAACAGCTGGCTAGTCTCCCCCTCTCAGGGCGTGTGGGGATTGGGGTCAGACGGGAGTCCATGCGGAACGGGGCGCGGGGTGAGCGCGTTCGTTCGACGCGCTGTCCGTCTGTGGGGCGCAGGGTGAGCGCGTTCGTTCGACGCGCTCGAATCCGTCTGCCCGCGGCTCCGCTTCTGTTTGGGTGAGGACTGGAGTTTCCACGTCATGACACATTTGGGATGACTAATGTAGGTGGAGGGAATTCAAAGAGAGAGGGAGGGAGTGAAAGAAAGAGAGAGAAAGTAGGAGGAAGAGAGAGAGAGGGACAGAGAAGAGAGAGAGAGAGAGAGGGACAGAGAAGAGAGAGATAGAGAGAAACAGAGAGACAGGAAAAGCAAAAGAAGAGAAAAGAAGGAAGAAAGAGAAACAGAGAGAGAGAGAGAGGGAGAGAGAGGGAGAAGGAGAGAGAGAGAGTTAACTGTGTATGCAGAACACAAGCTGCATTTGATGCGTCCGGCCTCATTCTTTTTTTTTGTTTCTGTGTGAAAGCTTGTTCTTGGAATCATGTGTCATTTCTGCCTCCCGGAGCAGCTCAGCTGAGAGACTCTGCTATCTGCAAGGAACAGACACACACACACACACACACACACACACACACTCCAAAGAAGGCTGGAGATGAGCACAGAGACAAACACAACTTCAGGCAGAAGCACAGAGACTCTGGAATAGGAGTGCTTTCATCAGGTAAGGACAAACAATACAGTCACTCTCTCTCTCTCTCTCTCTCTCTCTCTCTCTCTCTCCCTCTCTCTTTCTCTCTCTCTCTCTGTTGCTAAGGTTTAATTGCTTTGACACTTCTGGATGTCACAGTTTTCCCAGCCCGAGATCTCTCCCGGTAAGGGGGTTAGAAGATGTTTGTAGAGACGCGGCGTTTGCTTCCCGCTGCGGAAGGGAGCGGAACTTTCCGGGCTCTGTGTGGCTGCGGCGTGTTTCGGGAGAGGAGAAGATGTTTATGATGTCAAGATGTTCATAGTTTCTCATGGCCCCCCTTGGGCTGCGGTTCGCCAAATTAAATATAAACAAGCCATTCTGCCCCATATTGCCTTTCTCTCAGCCCGTGAGGTCGGAGCGACTGGAAATGCCTGCACCCCCGCTATCAGAATCGCTAAACCTCGTCCCTCTTAGCAGGACCGCGGCTCTTGTTTATTTTTTTAAGTGCTGGCACGTGTTCCTGGAAACTGACAGTCAGGCTGTGTCCTCCCGAACCTGAGGCACGGGGGAGGACCTCAGGGTAGTTTAGAGTCGTTCCACAGGTGGGTGGTAGCAAGCCCAAAGTATTTTAACAGAAAAATCCCCACCCCAACCCCCCCCCCCCCCCCCTCAAAAAACAAAAACATACACACAACTACACACCCACACAGGCTCACTCAGTAAATGTGTGATGTTTCCTAAACGCACTTAAAGGGAACTCTGCGCTTTAAACGTGAATAACAGCACGGTGCTTTCAGACGCGTCGAAGCTAGAAGCGCGGGGCGTGAAAGACCCTTACGGGTTCCGCACGGCTCTCGAAGACCGCGGGGTCAGACCCCTTTTTAATTTACACGGCGGGACGGCGGTGTTTATACCGCAACGCACCCCTCGGCCCCCCCCCCCCCCCCCCCCCCCCCCCCCCCTGCCCGCCCTCGACTCCGCCGGGGTATGCCCTTCTCCGAGAACACGGAAACCGAACTCCCGATCAAACTGCTCGCTTCAGAAACGTGACGCTCAAAAATAGGGGGGAAATCCAAACCGCTAATGTTCCCGTCCGGATTGAGCCCTCTCCACTGAAGGAGCAGACATATTTGTGGTGGAGATGTGTCCTTGTGAATAAAGGCTGTCACCGGTTCTCTTTAGATCTTGGATAATGGGAGATGCCACCGGATACCTGGACAACTAATCTGAGAAGGATGGATGCAGTAAAAGAGAGGTTATATCTCCTTGTAATCAGCTTTTCAAGTTTCATTTGACTCAATCCGGCATTTTGATCTTAATGATAGAATCTGTGTATAACATGACCCTAGAAAATAACAATGTATTTTTTCAGCATTATTGGATATGATAAAATTTTAGGATTATATTAAATAGTCTTAAATAGATATGCAATGGAAAAAGACAGTTATGTGGGAATGCACAGGTATAGGTGCCTAATTGATTAGATTTTTTTTCTACATTATGAACAGATGAGGCTAAAGAGGTTTAATGAAAGCACGATGTGGAGGGTAGCAGAGCCTCTTCTACCAGCATGTACGCAATATCATTTAAGGGATTTTTCGTTGAGATGGATGCGCTCCAAGATTATCAATCTCTCACCTCCGTTCCAAGCAAAACATTTTCCTCATATTGTTAAAATGTGCAATGCAATTCTGCCTGGCTGCTTTACAGCGTGAACCTTCAACCAATCATTTTTACGAGCTCGGGGATAAAGTGAGTTTTATTTGCAGCGGTTTATCAATGTGGCATTAAATCACCCGGAGTTGTGACTGTAAGGATCTCGCCAGGTCTTTCTTGACCCTGTCCACCCAGTCTCACGCAGCGTTAAAAGTCTTTAAACGTAAACTTGAACTTAAAAACCAGGGTGAGACGGCCAATAAGGAAACAGCGCGGTCACCTTGATCACAGCCGTGATGGCTACAATATAACAGAGTCTTGCATTCCCACAGAATGGAGCACGTGTGTCTGTCTTTCTCCTGTGAGCTTTTACATATCACACAGTATCATTTCATATTTTGTCTGAATTTTTGTATGTATTACGGAATGAAATTATTGAAACGGAATAAACAGAACCATATTATTTCTCATGTTACGACCGATCGGTCACGGCCGCAACACAGTGGGCCTTTACACAAACTGCCTTGGTACTTGATTCCCGAGGGAGGACCCGACAGACAGGGGGCATCCGATTCCAGAGTTCGGGAGAGGTTTATCCCTTTGAAGAGTCGGTTTTTTGGAATGTTTTTCATGTCAGAATGTCAGTGTTCTAAAATTCCATTGTTTTCAATGACCAGTTGTGATTGTTACATCAGCATTAGAATGTTCAGTTCAGAGCATTCTGATCGCATGCAGTATTTGCGACCTTACACCTTAAAGGGTTCAAATAAGCCCAGCTTTAACAGGCAGCAGATTTTAAAGCAACACTAAAGAAGCCACTGTGTAACAGGGACATGATGCAGGATTCGAACCCTGGCCCTTGCTGACCAAATAAGAGATACGATTAGTCCTCTGTGCTCTTAATGCTTCTCCAATGTTCATAAGAACCCCCTCGATTTTAAATTTATTAAAAATGTATTACCTACATTAGTGATACATAGCTAGCTGGTTTTGCTGCTGAGTTGATATTGCATCTCGCCTATCCTATTGATGTTCAAAAGAAGTTTGTGCTCTTTGTGTGTTTAGAATATGCAAAGGGTACTCCTTCAATTGAACTGTTCAGTCAGCCACTGTAAAGCAAAAAATTAGCTGTACTGAAATGTTTTGAAGGAACCAATTCCTTTGAACAATTTCAGTAGGGCAACTTACTGGTCTATAACCTTAAGGTGAAACTATTTTAAAAATATTTTGTTATAATGAAGTCATAACAACTTGTTTATTTAAAAATATAATATAAGTTGTGGAGAGTAATGAATAAATTAAATGAAATTGCATTGGGTTTTTAAAGTGTGAGGGTAAAAAGTGTTTTTTGGACCACTGGTGCAGGTAGGCCTGAACTGTGAGGTGAAAGCTGCCCTCCTCAGACAGACACGCATCCTGTTTGCTGACAGACATACAGACAGCCGAGCGAGGGTCTGACGTAGGGACCCTATCAGCTCCCTGCATGTGTGGGTGGCCTAACAGAGCCGTGGTGCTGGCGTTTCTGAGATAGCGCATGATAGGCCCTCCCTGTCAGCGCAGCGCGTAATCTTAGCGGCAGATTGCGACACAAGCGTGTAACAGGGACCCCAGCGCACTCCAGCTAACAGCTCCTCCCCAGACTGTGCCCTATGCTTCAGAGCACACAGCAAAATAATAAGTGTTAAATCAACTCAAACAGTGTCAAATCAATCCGAGCAGTGTTAAATTAACTCTAACGGCGTTAAATCAACTTGAGCAGTGTTAAATCAACTCAAACAGTGTCAAATCAATCCGAGGAGTGTTAAATCAACTCTAACGGCGTTAAATCAACTTTAGCAGTGTTAAATCAACTCGATCCATGTTAAAACAATTCCAGCAGAGTTAAGTCACCTCTATCAGAGTCCAAAGGGGACACTATTAGAGTTCAAATACTCCATCAGACTTTATTTTACACTTAAGATTTTGCAGCACAGGGGTGCTGAAACTCAGTTCTGGGAGACCCACTGCACAGGCTGGTTTTTGTTTCAGCCAATGAGCTTTATAAATTATGGCAGTTGAAAAAGTGTTTAAGTTTTTCCATGTTTTTTCCCCCCCTAAATCAATGCAGGTTTTGCTAATTGTTTTTTTGCGTCATTGGGTTTCCACACTTTAAGCAAGTATAACCTCAGTGAAAAAACACTTGCCAGTGCTTAATAATTTAGCAGAAGCTTTTCAGCTAAGGCTCTTTAGAAAAGTGCATTTCACCTGCTAAGCAAACACCACAAGGGATAGAGATATGCAAAATGACAATGTCATATACAGTACCAGTCAAAAGTTTGGACACACCTACTCATAGAAGGTTGTTTTCCATTATTTTTACTGTTCTCCACATTTTGGAATAGTAAAGACATCAAAACTATGAGATAACACAAATTAAATTATGCAAAAACCAAAAAAAGGGTTAAACAAATAAAAAAGTCACTCTGCTGCCAGATATGCAGTAGATATGGATGGATCACTTTAAGGGTTGTTTCTCCTGACTAATTTTCCTATTGAACTCTATGGAAAAATAAGTCAGGAGAAGAAGCCCTTCAAGTTATCCATCCATATTTACTGTATTTCTGGCAGCAGAGTGATGGTTTAAGGCTTGTTTGATACGTCAGACCCTTGATGACTTAGAGCCATTTAGCCAACCATGTGTTCCACACTGTTCCAGTGTAATTTACAGCTAAATCTAGTCCCACCCCCCAATTCCCATAGAGATCCATTCAAATGCAGAGGTTATAGTATCGCTTCTAAGAGTACCTGGAAATAATATATCAGGAGTCTTTTGATATCCTTTTATACAGTCATGATGGCATCACCTTTTTACCTGTGGAATACCTGTTTACCACAGAAGTTGTTTGAGAGAATGGCAAGAATGTGCAAAGCCGTTATCAAGGCAAAGGGTGGCTACTTTGAAGAATCTAAAATATAAAACTTTTTTAAATTTGTTTAACCCTTTTTTGGTTTTTGCATAATTAAATTTGTGTTATCTCATAGTTTTGATGTCTTTACTATTCCAAAATGTGGAAAACAGTAAAAATAAGGGAAACAACTTTCAATGAGTAGGTGTGTCCAAACTTTTGACTGGTACTGTAAGTGCCTCCATCAAGGAACATCCCTGCCAAAAAAAAGGGAGATTTTTAAAACAGAAACATTGAGGTTTAGCCAGAAAATGGCCTCGTACACACTGGCAGGTTTGGTTTGGTTTTAGTTGAGTGGTTCTCGCTGTCCCCCGACAGTGTGGATTTGACGGTTTTAAGGAGCTGAAGCGGTTTTCGAAACGTGCTTTGATGCCGGCGCGCACGAGGCCTAATGGTGTCTAATTAAGAAATGATGATAACAATAAAGACCTGTGTATACAGGGGGCCCACGGGGCCCCTGGATTAGAGGGCCGGGGTGCTGTGCCGGAGCAGATTCCGTGAACGGCTCCTTTGTGTCTGAATGGTCTGACTGTCTGACTGAATTTAAGGTAAACAGAGGGGCATGACTTAGTGTATCCATCCGTTTAGAGTCTTTCTCAGAGGATCGCGGTGGCCAATGAAGCAGAAGGTGATTTCATTCCGTGTTTCCAGTATTAAAACGGAATGGATTTAAACCCCAAAAGATCATAAAGGCTGTGACACTCAAGCAAACAGATGGGCTTTATGTTGTTTTAAAAATTGGTAATTGTTCAGGATAGCTGAAGGTCAGAGACATTCGAGCTTAGTGAGGCTTAGAGTGAGGTTAATATAGGGAGCAACTGGATTATAGTGATACTGATTAAGAAAAGTGTGTACACACACAATGCTGTTTAGTTACATAATGATGTGTAGTTATATAATGCTTTGTAGCCAAACAACGCTATGTAGCTATCCAATGTTATGGAGTCACCCATTGTGATGTAGTTATATAATGCTATGTAGTTACACAATGCTCTGTAGTTACACAGGGCTATGTAGCCATAATGCTATGTAGTCACACAGTGCTATCTAATCACTTACGGCCTGATTTACTAAGACCTTTAGCGCGTGCAAAACCTTTTAGCACACACAAAACCGAAATGACCAGCGATTGGTTGTGGTAGGCTATTTGTTTTGCACCAATCATTGGTTGCGTTATTAGTTTTGCATAGGCTAAAAGCCTTCGTAAATTAGGTTGTTAATGTTGTGTAGTGTCATACTGCTATGTCGTGAGAGCTCCTGTTTGGTCAGCAGATGTGACCTCTTCTTTGAGTGCAGAAGCCAAAGGCAGTCCAGAAACATCTCATTACTGTGATAGCTGGTCTATCATGGTGCCTCAGAAGAAGGCTAACACTTCCATAAACAAGATGGCTGGCCCCGGTCATATTTATTCTATGCCTACAGTACAGTGAAAGGCATCTTTGGATGTCTGAGGAAAAGTTCTGATGCA
Organism: Synaphobranchus kaupii; assembly: GCA_029718625.1. Taxonomy (NCBI): domain Eukaryota; kingdom Metazoa; phylum Chordata; class Actinopteri; order Anguilliformes; family Synaphobranchidae; genus Synaphobranchus; species Synaphobranchus kaupii. Next base: position 14,791,077 of record CM056380.1, on the reverse strand, counting down.
ATTACTGTAGTACTGTATCCTGATACATGTCAAGGACACAGTGTGATCTGTGTCACCCACCGCCCAGTAATCCTCAGTGATGTCACAAGGGGGAGTGGCTAAGTTATTACTCAGGAATCTAAATTCTAAACCAAGGGGCCAAAACCGGGCTTCGCTGTTGAAGCTCACTTCCTGGTCTTGTTGAGAGCGTTGCTCTCTGGCGCCAGGGCGGCTGGCTCCAGTACAGGTCTTTCAGGCTAATTTTTCAATGCATGTCAATGGTATCAAATGCAGTCAAAATACAAAGTCAATACATTTTTCCCACGAGAACATGTAGTCGCAATACATGCTTTTTCTTCATAGTTACTGCACGTCACTAGTATCTCACGCTCTTAGTGGAAGAGCCAAACCCGGCCCAGACGTAATAACCATTTTAGGGTCCCCCTGTGCCCTACTGCGTAGTCTCTGGCTCCAATTTTTGTACAACATGGCAGCACTTCCACAGCTTCAAAACGGTTTTCAGAAGCCCACGGAAAGCCAATGGGTGACGTCATAGTCACTTTGTCCATATTTCTTCTACAGTCTATGTTCTAAACCAGCATTTACTTCCTGGTTTATCCAGCCATTCTGCAGGTTGTTGTCTCATAGATGACGGTAAAGTTATCTAATGATTAAACAGTGGAGATATTGGCAGGAGTTATGACTTTCTGTTGTTTCACGCACATTTTAAAAGGCATGGCATGAATATTTCATGGTGCCTATCTCGCCACAAAGCCATCTGTTCTGCTGGGAATAGTACCTTCAGTGAAGCTGACCAGAACAGAACCCTGTAACAGAGAGAGACCCTTACTGAAATAATATAGTAAATATACTGAAATATAATATATCATAAAATATATTATGATATTACAACAGTCCCAATATATGGTAATATATATGCTGTGAAATATATGTATCATTATATTTTCAAAATAACATCAATGTACTTACAATATATTCAATTTCCATGAGGGGAAACATAGGACTTATCCAAACTCACCCCCCCTGATGATCATTGTTTTATTTTAGATTTTTTTTGTGTCTGAAACACAAGTCACACACAAAAGGTAAAGTGAGTATAGCGATGAGGAGGAAGGACGGGGAATGTGATCTGGCGAATTTGCACATCAAACTAGAACCAGCATGGACGTCCTGCAGGCTGGGGGTAGTCAGAGAGTTAGATGGCTCGGGGCCAGTGTCAGCTCAAGCGTCCCCATGATGCTCTGCTCCCACCATGGGCATTACTGAGTGGGGAGCACATAGCCTGACAGTTGCTCTTGATGCCAGGGTCAAATTGGCCTTTGATTGAATGTCAGACCGCTATCAGTGTTGGCACTCTGCACAGCTCGCTATGGTCAGATCTGCAAGTCTTAACAGGTTGTCCCAGCCCAGAATGCTAATGAGACGAATCTGAAACGTACAGGGTAGATGTGTGTTTCCCCATTGGCACACAGCTCTGGTCAAATTAGCATTTCAGGTTGCTCAGATATCTGACTAAACGGGTCCAGTAACAAAAGAAGATACGAGCAGTATACGATTCTCACAGACCATGGGGCCCATCCACACACTAGAACAGTGCCTTAACAGATACCAGACCGTGGGGCCCATCCACACACTGGAACAATGTCTTAACAGATACCAGACTGTGGGCCCCGTCCACACACTGGAGCAGTGCCTTAACAGATACCAGACCATGGGGCCCATCCACACACTAGAACAGTGCCTTAACAGATACCAGACCGTGGGGCCCATCCACACACTGGAACAGTGCCTTAACAGATACCAGATCATGTGGCCCTTCCACACACTGGAACAGTGCCTTAACAGATACCAGACCGTGGGGCCCATCCACACACTGGAACAGTGTCTTAACACATACCAGACCGTGGGGCTCATCCACACACTGGAACAGTGCCTTAACAGATACCAGACCATGGGGCCCATCCACACACTGGAACAGTGGCTTAACAGATACCAGACCATGGGGCCCATCCACACACTGGAACAGTGCCTTAACAGATACCAGACCGTGGGGCCCATCCACACACTGGAACAGTGCCTTAACAGATACCAGACCGTGGGGTCCATCCACACACTGGAACAGTGCCTTAACAGATCTCAGACCATGAGAATGTATTACCCTGTTCTTAGCCTCCCTCACAGTGCCCTGCGTGTGTGCATACGTGTGCTCTCGGGCCGATGCGCCAAACTCCCCGCGTGTTTTATGTGACGAGCTGAGAAGCACAATTCTTCCGCTGATCTGTGGCCTTTTGCTCGCGGTCCGAATCGCGCTCCACTCGTGGACGTGACACAAATGAAGCTCTTAGCTTGACGCTTGTCTCGCTGCAGGTCTCACGACTGTAGGAAACCTGTCAGGGGAAGTCTCAAATGAGAGGTTAATTTTCATATCCGAGGAGACACCGCGCAGAATTTAACTCTCGTTTGAGACTTTCCCTGACAGAGAGAGTTAAAGTTTCATATCCGAGGAGACATTGTGCAAAATCACCTGGTGTCTAAAGAGAGCACTTAAGTTACGAAATAAAAACAACAAATTATGCTTCTTAAAAACATAAATTGATCCCAGCCTCACTAAGACTTGCTGTTCTTTAGGGGGGAAACTGTAATTCAATTTTATTTATGTATCTTTCATTATAATAGAAGTAGAATTTGTAACTCTTTAAGGTGTACAACCACAAATATGTACTTCAAATGTTTCTTAACCGACCATTCTAATGCTGATGTAACAATCAGTACTGGGAATTAAAAGCAATGGAGTTTTAGAACACTGGCATTCCAAAGAACCTACTTAACCCTTTGAAGAGGAGGTTATCTCATATCTGTGATATTACACCTTAAAGGGTTAAGTGTTAAACAGGATCTCTGGAAACTGGGGAGTCTTGGCTAGCGAGTAAAGCTGCAAGAAGTTGTAAATGCCATAGGCTATTGCCACAAAAACATCAGGCAAAACACATATGCAGCTAAAGACTTTATCGATAATAACTAATGAAATAGAAGCATCAGTAGATGGTGTATCATACTAACAGTTATTAATAATAACAATGTTTAATAATGTTATTAATAAGTAAGGTTATCATCGCTTGCTTTGCTTAATATGGGCATAACTGCTTGTAAGATATAATGAATGACTGTCTCTTGCTTTACTCAGTAATGATGCATCATCAGCAGAAACATTAATGATCATTTCAGCTGGAAAATCATGGATGTGATTGATTAGCTAGCTGGAAAGCTGGCGATAGTTGTACATTTCTTGTTGACTGCCACAAAAATGTTATCAATCGGTTTAGCACGTGAAATGGATTCAATCGCATAATGCAATTTTAATCTTGAAAGATTAACCTTGATATTTGATCCTTGACATTTCATTAAATTAATTTTTTTGTTATTCGTTATTTTTTGGGTTTGTATTTTTAATATGAATCAGCTTCAGAACAGAAATGTTTCATATTCCATATTATATATCCATTTATGTTTTATGCCATAAGCCAGGGGAAAGACTGTGGATCAGAGACACAGCTGGGGTGGGGGCTTTTTATATTTTATGCGTATCCCCCCCCCATATGCCAGGGATATGCATAAAATATGCAGAACTAGAAAACTAATTTTTCACCCAATCACTCAAAATCACATATCTCCCCTTGACAAAATCCTAAATTCCCAGCATTTTTTAATATGCATGTAATAATTGGCAGAGCTGATCAACTCAGCATGTCCATGGTCACAGAGAAGTCAACAGATGGCACAGACAATTATGTTTTGCCCGTTTTATTTATTCTGCAAGGAACATAAATTACGTCCCGTTTTAAAGTTATACTTGCTGACAACGTGTACCTTCATGCTGTGGATTACAGCTCAATTATGGATCTCATCCTACAATTCCTGAATGTTGAACTTCAGAGATCGATTTCAACGGTGCGACCGCATTTGTCTCGGACAATGCAAGTAACATGTTGAAAGCATAGCCCTGCAGTGAAACCCTCGAAAGGTTTGTTGCCAAATGCAGTCCGTTCAACTCGCAATGCTCACGTGCGACACCGGCCAGTGGCATTTGGGCTCCGTTCCTTGGAGCCGTCAAAAGGATTTTCATGCATTGCTCTTCTGAAGAGCAAAACAAAGTTCAGAGTTCACCGTCAAGCGCTGGAGAAGGAGATGGGGCAGTTGGTATTCCGCTGTAGGCCTACTGCACCGTGTCCAGTACTTCAGTTACTACAGTGGACCTGGAAACGGGCATCACACCGAATACCGCTGTCCTGGCACAGCCGTGGGAGTTAGGAGTGAGGGGCTTAGGGGCATAGTTCTACATTTCTTGTTGCTAAAGTTGTTCAAAGAATACGGCGAAGGTTTGGTTGAAATGACCTGGCTTGAGAGGCCAATAAGGCCGACCAACTGAAAATTGAAGAGCAAGCATTGACTCAACAGACACACGGCGCGGTCAAATTAATAAATGCGCTCCACGTCGAAAACATTCAAAAACGTTGCTGAGAAACTGACAACAGGCACTCCAAAAGAAACCGCAGTTCTTTCAACCAAAATATTGGCACACGAACAAGGCACTGCATTGATACTCAGGGAGTCGGGGACAGAAGTAAAAAAAAAAAAAAAAATGGATACTTGCGCGTTCCAACCAACTGTTGATGCAGAAAGATGTGTCTCTTCCTATGAGTCATTTTACAGTAAGCACCGCCAAAGAATGACAGAGGAGACTATTAAACGACTGACCGCGATAAAATTAAATCACAAAGCTTAAATCTTGACTTTTTATTTCATTTGCATTCATCCGTTTTACCTTTCATTTTAACAAGCTTACATCACTGCAAACTATTTCATTGTTATGTGTAGTCTTATTGAACAATGTTCGTACGGGTATCATTGCGGTTTTTATGTGAAGGCCTAGTTCCGATTGCTTCGAAAAAAACATTACCGCTCAACACTATAGACATCTCCTGCAAGTATGAAGTTCTATGCACCGAAAGCAGCATGTGAGACTGTGGGAACATTGCCATCAATCATTTTGTGTTTAATTGGTGGCAATTTATGTAAATTGCGGGGGAGGGGCAATGTGAAAATGACAATGTCAAGAAGGCTCAGTCAACCTGTTGCTGACTGAAGGGATGACTGAATCGCAGGTGGAAAAAAGCCTGACGTCGATAAACTTGTGTCCCTCGTCACGGGCGGTAAACAGCTATGTATGAACGCAGAAAACACATCAAGATTCAAACATTTTTATCGGTTAACGTTTTTCTTGTATATTTTAATCCCAAAAAATACCAGGATGTTGTACCTGTCAAACAAAAACATTAGAGTCTGGCAGAACTGCGTCCGTTTCCGCGTCACGTCTGCTGTCCGACATTCGATTGGCAGTCAGTCTTGTTGCTTTGGAATATAACAGAGACACACCACACACCGCATCTCACGGGGAAGACGGTTGCGTTGTAACACACACACAAGGGCGGAACGGTGACAGCGGTCTGCCCCTATCCTACATCCCATCGGGAGTTCTTCACAAACAGGATGCCAGACTGCCTTAGCGCTGTGATTCATTCAAATAATGAATGCAACTTTAATATGAACATCAGAGAAACCTTAATTGCACTCTATCCTCTTTCTATCTTTAGCTCGCGTGCATCTGCTGGTGCTATGGTCAGGCCACCAGTTTAAACCTTGTGTTGCATTGCCCAACTGTGAATTAAAAACATCTTTAAAATGCAGCCAGTAACAGTGGTGTAGCCTTACTAGTATTTGTGTCGCTGATGTCACAGTATATTCGTATTGCTGATTGGTTAATATGTATTTGTATTTACCACAATCAGGATCACAGTTATTTTTCCAGTCAGGAATCATGAGGTATAAGATTCACTCCTATCTAAAAAATATGGATAAAAACATGAAGCTCAGCCGATGTGTGGTGAGCATTCTGGCGCAAAATGGCTGCCGTTGCATCACCCAGGCATTATTATTATCATCATTATGAAGTTTTACAAACAAAATAATTCAAACAAATTCAATATATCATAATCATAACGTGCTCATGAACACACACGTTTTCAAAAATGCAGACATGTGCGTGAACATGAAAGTGCAGTATATGCACACACACTCGAGCACACACACACACACACGCACGCACGCACACTCGAGCACACACACGCACGCACGCGCACACACACACACACACACACACACACGCACGCACGCACGCGCACACACACACACACACACACACGCAGTGCCACATTTTTCCAGCCTCAGCCAAAAACAGCATCTCACACTGTTTGGCCAGATGCCAGTGGCGTAGGGTGTCCAGGTTGGAGACAGCAGGATCCTCCTAAAATCCCACCGCTCGCTGCAAAAGCTCTAAATCAAGGGCCCATCACCTGCGGAGAGTGCACGTTTCCTCGCATACCTGTTCTCTCTCAAGACTGCGTGTTGTTTTAGGCGGGGTCTGTCATATTTTACCTTCACGGACGCGGCATGTCTGTTCTGCATCTGCAGCTAGCTCAAGCTTCCGTGAAGAGTTTCGGGATAAATGTGCTCGTGTCGGCAGTGCAGACGCCCGGGAAAAGTGTGAAGAGAGAGAGACTTCAAACGTGCTCATCTGCCTCCCGCTCTTTCAACACGCAGTGTTGATGACCTCATCTGTCCCCGGTCCCCACGTGAACAACACCGATTCCAATGTGACAGAAATCGGGTGTCGATTAAGACGGAGCTCGTAATTATGAGGAGGTGGAGAATGTTACTACACTACTACACTGGGGAATGTGGAGTGTGAATATGAGAGTGTTGTAAAAATGCTTCCAAGGGCCAATAAAGCGTCCGCCGGCCCGTAGAAGGGAGGGGTAATGTGCTGTTGTAGATATTATGCGGAGGGGACATTTAGAGCAGAGCCGGGTCAGAGCTGGTAGGCCTGTGGCTTTAGGTTACAGAATTAGCAATGAGATTTAACAGGCAGTTCGGTTAATGTGCCTTTTCTTAGCAAGAGTGCCACGCCGGAGGAGCCGATGACTGAGAAATGTGTTTGTGTGTGTGTGTGTGTGTGTGTGTGTGTGTTTGCGTGTGTGTGCGTTTGTGCACGTGTGTCTGTGTGTGAGTATATGTGTGCGCATGTATGTGTGTTTGCGCACGTACTCTATGTGTGTGGTAGAGAGTGCATATATGTGTGACTGTGTTTGTGTGTGCGCGCGCCAAGTGTGTGTGTTTGCGCACACGTGTCTGTGTCTGTGTCTGTGTGTGCCTTTGCACACATGTGTGTGTGTGTGTTTGTTTTTGTATCAGTAGGGGGACTCCTCTGGGCCCTCATGTGGACTTTAGGTCCAGGGGGACAGGCCGGGGGGGACAGGCCTGGGGGGGTGGTGTGTGACCTCATTGTGATTTATGTGATTGCTTCATCACTGGACTCTTTCTGGATCTGCAGGCATACGGAACGGCTTTAGGACCCACACATCTGCTCACACACACACATCTGCACATAAACACACAAACACACACACACACTGGAGTATACTGTGAAAAGCTGATTCCATGTACATCCTTAAAGCAATTTCCACAGGTCTACTGTTCTACACAGTACCGCAACCCAAATCCCATTTCCCCGGTTCGGTTAACATTAGTGTTTGTTTTCGAGCATTTAGTTTTTGTTTCTATTCTAGGTCTACATTCTAGTCCCTGTTCTTGGCTAGGTACCAAGAAAACCAAAGAGATTTAACTGATGGGTGGAGCTAGCAATAGTGCAGATCGGTGATTGGTCACAAAATCGTCACTGAAAGCCCTTGCTTTCTTTCGTCACGTCAAACGGCTCCTTCCACTGAATTGTGGGTAACTCCCAAACTCTTCACGGTCTTTGAAGCGGAAAATGTACGCCATGTTCCCAACAGTTTGTGATTTGGACGCTTCCTGCACGGTTTGTGTGATGGGAAAGTGCTTTAAGTTAACCTAAAGAATATCCGCTCATAGCAATGTGACGAGTGGCAGAACTTTCCGACTTCGACTCGTCCGCGCCAGTCCCTGAATACGACATGACAGCGCACGGAATCTACGCGGGATTTATTAACCACAAATACAAACCCACGTAACTGCTAGTAACCCCGAGTGAAATATCATACTAAAGAGCATCCAAGAATTAAAATAATGGAGGGGGGGTGAAGTTAGGAAGGAATGCGTCTCACTCCTGCCTCTTGGGCCGCGCTATAAAACTCACAAAAACAAAGACAGACGTATGAGAGGGTTTGGGTTAGCGGACTGATTCTGCTTAAGACTGCTCTATAAAGTCCTGTGTCCCACTGCACCCTCCTGCACCCCTTGTCCCGCAGGTACATCCCCCATGTGTCTGCATTTTGTTCTTATTTTCTGTTTGGGATGAAGTCGTTTAATTTCTGAATGCAGTTTTGTATGTATCTGACCTGTACCTAAGGAAGACGATTTTAATTAAAGGTGCTTTTATAATTTCTTTAAAATCATCTCTCCTTCTCCCCTCTCTATCACTATCTCTCTCTCCCTCACTTGGTCTCTCTATCTCTCTTTCTGCAGATCCCTCCTTACCCATCCCCCCCCCCTTCTCTCTCTATCTCTCTTTCTGCAGATCCCTCCTTACCCACCCCCCCCTTCTCTCTCTATCTCTCTGGTTTAGTTTCTAATCTCTTTCAAAGACATAAAATCACAGGGCCCGTTGCGACATGTGAGTGTCATTTCTGTGAGCTAATTTGAGGCCCCTCCCTTCGAGCGGCTGCGCGCACGAGTGTGTCAGAGAGACGGCAGTAAAACGCCCCGGCCTCCTTCTCCCCGAGTCCCGACGACGCAGACGCGCTCGCACGTCCCGGTCTTCATCAGCGGCGATTCCCTTCGATCAGAGCTCCTAGGTTATCAAGCTGCCCTCTTCCCGCGGAACGTCTCCGCTATCGGAAAACCGGCACGTCGCTTGCCTTGTGACCGCGACGTTTTCGGTTTGCTGTCACGCGCTGGCAAAGTTCCAGGGGGTTAGAGCCGTCCGCGGGGACAAGCTACGCTGGAGTGAGAGTTCAGACATGACTAAGCCTCTCTGGTGGAACTATAATCCAGCCGTGCAGCGTAGGAAGAAAGCGCAGGCCTCGCTGTTCAAGCGCGCGGTCCGTAAAACACCGCCGCTGATTAAAATGACGGAGAGCAGCGTTCCTTTGTAGTGTACGGCTCTGCAGTGACGTTATGAAGAGTCAAGCAGGTTAAAGGGCAGCGTAGTGTCACAGGATGTTTTCATACAGAGTGGATGTATTGCCATAGACCTATATAAACACACACAGACACACACACACACACACACACACACATACAGATCCTTTCCAAAAAATGAGAATATCATGGAAAAGTTTTTTTTTTTTTCAATAATTCCATTCAAAAAGTGAAACTTTCATAGATTATAGATTCATTACACAAAGTGAAATATTTCTAGCCTTTATTTGTTTCATTTTTCATAATTTTGGCTTACAGCTCCAGAAAACCCCCAAAACAGTATTTCAAGAAATTAGAATAGTGTGTCGAAAATCAGCATTTACTTCAGTTATTTCAGAAAATGAATGTTTTAGACTGAGTGTCACACTCTAATCATTTAATTTACTCAAAACACCTGCAAAGTTTTTCTACAGATGTGTTGTTAAATTGGACAGGTATCTCAGTATGGGGAAGACTGCAGACTTGACAATTGGCCAGAAGACCATCATTGACACCCTCCAGAAGATGGGTAAGCCACAAAAGGTCATCGCTAAGGAGGCTGGCTGTTCACAGAGTGCAGTGTCCAAGCATATCGATAGAAAGTTTAGTGGAAGGGAAAAATGTGGCAGGAGAAGGTGCACAAGCAAAAGAGATGACCGTAGGCTTCAGCGGATTGTCAAGCAAAGACGATTCCAAAATTTGGCGGAGATGCAGAGGGAGTGGACTGAGGCTGGAGTCAGTGCTTCAAAAACCACCACGTACAGAGTGTGACACTCAGTCTAAAACATTCATTCTCTGAAATAACTGAAGTAAATGCTGATTTTCGACACACTATTCTAATTTCTTGAAATACTGTTTTGGGGGTTTTCTGGAGCTGTAAGCCAAAATTATGAAAAATGAAACAAAGGCTAGAAATATTTCACTTTGTGTGTAACGAATCTATAATCTATGAAAGTTTCACTTTTTGAATGGAATTATGGAAAAAAAAAAACTTTTCCATGATATTCTAATTTTTTGGAAAGGATCTGTATATGCACAGACACTAATACATGCATACAGACATGCTTACACAAAAATGCACACACATACAAGCAATCACCCACACAAATAGGTGCAAACACACTTATACACAAAGGTACTCATGCACACCCATTTAGACACATGGCCAGTGCCCACACTGAAAACACGCATGCACAAACACGCACACGTACGCGCACATGCACACACAGACCCACACACAAACACACGCACACACTCACACACACACACACAGACTTCCGGACTCTGTACAACATTCCATTTGCCGTTTTTCTCACGGAGTCCATTCTGGGGAATGAACCCCCCCCTCCCCCCTTCCCAGTGTCCCTGGGGTCGTGTTCCACAAAGTGCTCAAACTCAGCCGATAAGACTCCGGAATACTGCCCTCCCTTGGGAATCCTATTACCCAGAACCCCAGAGAATCCCGCATCACTGAACGGGACAGCGCAATGGCCCCGCGTTTCAACAGCCGACTCTAAATTACACCAAATGAACTGCTAGGAGAGGAGGCCAAGATGTAACGGCTCAAAGACCCTCTAAGCTGCAGGAACTCGAGTTTAAATGTCATTACGAATAAATACACTATTCGTAAATAAATAAGTGGAAGGAATGCTAAAATAACATGCTTGGTGTATCTTGTCAGTGATGTTGGCTTGTTCTTGGGTGCGTGAGCTGGCTGGAACGCTTTGGTATATAAAAACCAACCCGTTGCAACTGCGCGGCCTCTCACACTGTAGTACATCACAACGAATAAAAACAAATCTCTTCGCTTGGCTGCACTTTACTGGGGTTTATACATTTAGTCTGTGACAATAGTTTATATAGCGACATTCTTTCTGCCATCAATCAAGGCGTTTTTAATGGAATCAGATCATTGAAGCTGTTCCTAAGAACTGTTATGATGACACTCTGACATAAGCATGGGTGGGCTATATTATCCCGGCTCCACCCATTTATCTGCCCACCTATGTAATTATGGCCCACCTGGTTCTATGCAGGTCTAGCTATATGAATATTTCTGGCTATGCTGCGATGATAACGTCCCGTTTTTTATTTTATTTGACGTGGAAAAGCTTCAGATAGAGATAACCATTGGTCCTTTTTTGTGCTTTTCCCTGTTTTGAATCAAATTTGGAACGCCCAATTATATTAATCGGTAACCATCATCGCTGCAACCTCCGCTATCGATTAGGGGGAGGAGATCTATATTGAGGGCCTTTTTTTTTTTACACGTTTTGACATAAACGGACTAAGTTAACCACAAATATAGCTCAGGTTTTACCAAAATATAGCCTGGCTACATCCTCGTCGGCTAGAAAACTTTCACTTAATCAAATATAGCCGGGTTTTCACCTATACGGCGTTTCACTGACTTTTTAACGCAAAAATGTTCACGAGGGAGCTAAGCTGGCAGCTTTGCAGGCAGATTTGTGCGTGCCCAATCGACCTGCGGTGGGGGGGGGCTGATGCGCGATGATGTCATTCCGGCTGACTGAAGGCATCCCGTCCCTGAGCGATGCTATAGCCAGCTGTGTGTCGCCCTACGGCGCTGCTAGCCACAGTCATGACTGGCACGGCCCAGAGCAGTGGAGACCACTCATGCACAAGAATAGCGCCTTTAACGGGATAAGCCACTCACCAGTCCCTGTAACGCTTTTTTAATAGGCTTAATTACACCAATTACACCTTACACCGTTAATCCTGTCCAGTGAAAGGTCTGAAAATGCGATGGGGCAAGTCTGCATTTCTTGTCCGTCCTCAGCACTGCAGACCGTTAGACTAAAGGCGATGCTGTTCTCAATGAGTTAACCAATGAGTGTCCCGTAGGCCTCATGTTCTGTAGAATAACATACTGTACACTTAAGGTTCATTTATACTTAGAGTTGCACGACACTTTCAGTACGTTTGGCATTTATACTGTGGCCTGTGGGAAGGGTTCTGTCGTCTCTACGGTAACGAGACGCCAATCTCCTGACCATTTGCTTACATTTGTAAAAACATGGTGAAGCTCGATGACATTTCCACCTGGATTTGCACTCCCGAACGGACATATTTACAGATCACAATACTTTATTTCTTCCAATACTTTTTCCTCTGTACATATGTAATTTTTGTCGAATGACATTTGTCCAAAGTATAAATTAGCCTTTACAGTCAGATAATGGTTTTAAAATAATTTCAAAGTGAATGTGGCTCTTGCTTGTTGGATATAGTTTGCTCATAATACATCAAATGCATTAATTATTTGAAATATTGTGATATAGATTGTTTTTTTTTTTTAAATTGAAAGAAAGTTTCTCACACAAGGAGGAATTTATTGAATGCATGCGCTGTATCAGTATAAATATAGTATAGCATATTACAGGCAGAAAATCAGCCTTGTGATAGGCTACAGTTAACTGCTGAAGAATGCAGTGACTGTGTGATTATTTTACATCCCTAAACGAGGTTATATGTACACCCTGCATTTGTTACCTTTTCTCCAGAGGAAGGAAGCAAACACCGATACCTACCTGTGACTAATCCCATTCTGTATATTCCACTAGGTGTAGCTTTCCATTGTATTGGAACAATCAGAGAGACCTCCAGGGCCCAGTTGTTCAGAAGTAATCTGATCGGATTTTGGCTATCGGATTGGATCAAATCTTGAAAATGGGTTGTTCAAAAGAAAAAAAGGATTCTGAAATGGGATTAGATCACGTAATCCAGTCTTGGTTTTGATCTGGATCAAACCTTCAGTATGTGTTGTTCAAAACTTTTTAGTAGGATTGGGATACCTTTGTTCCAAAAAATCAGGATTATCCTGATCTCAGCAGAAGGGTGGATTCAGGGTGGATTTCAGGAACAAAATTTAATAAAACTTTAAAATTGGTCAAATAATACAACATTTCTATCATGTAGTAGTTAACTATTGGACATTTAGCCTTTTTATGATTTAAAACACGTGTTCAAAATATCCACAATGTATTTGTGAATAATGTACATTTGTTTGTTTTTATTTATTTGTTGTGGGTCAGATGAGGGGTCTGACTGTTTAAAAGAAATTGAAAATGTTAGGGAATGTTTGTATTGTTTTATTGTGCCGTTTTCTGCCTCTTCAAATAAAAACACTTAGTGACCCCACACTGGCTATTCTACCTGTTGATCTTTACATAGCTAGTAGCCTACATTGTGATATGTAGTTCCATTTAGAGCACTGGTAATCTGGATTTGGTAATCTTGAAAAGTTTGTATCTGGATCAGGGTGATCCAATCCAATGTTGCTTTGAAAAACCGGCACAAAAGTAAGATGGATCACCAGATCCTGGATAGAAAAACATTTCCAAATCCGGATCATTCTGATCCAGATTAAATGGTTTGAACAACTGGGCCCAGTATGTTGTTTAAAATAGCGAGCCCAACATGGATACGTATTTCTCGGATGTTTATAATTTGTCAGACGCCATTGTTGCAAAAGCGGTTTCCGCGGCTAATATTTGCATTGGCCAGGGCTCCGTCGCGGGGACTCTGAGCACAGCTTAGCGGGGCTCCTTTGTTTTTGGAATAAATTTAAACTGAATCTCAAGATTAACATGGCTTCAGAAACCTAATCAGCAATTATTTACGCATCCCTCTTTCGGGCCTCGTTCTACAAAGACAAGGGTATTAACTATTTTAAAACCATTAAAAAATTTTTTTTTTTTAAATAAAACAAAGTGCTGCGAACATCGTGTGAAGTGCATATCCTCTCCAGCGACATGTTTATTAAAACAACGTGCGCCGTCCCTTAGCAAGTCACGCGATGTGAAACATGTGCGCGGCGGCTCCCTCCGTCATCTTATTCTAATTAAAATCAAGCCTGTTTCTTTGCCTGGCAGGCGGACGACTCTGAGCGTTATTTACAGATTCTCACTGAGCTGGGTTCCACTGTAAGCAAAACGGTTCATCTCATTGGCTCCCCCCTCTCTCTCCCTGGGCCTGTACGGTCCTGTCCTCTCATTGGCTCCCCCCTCTCTCTCCCTGGGCCTGTACGGTCCTGTCGTCTTTGAGGTCTTCGGTCAAAAGAGGGAACAAAGAACAAAATGAGTGAAAACCCGCTGGCGGCACAGAGGTTTTTCGCAATAACATAATGTCGGGAACTAAAAGATTTCAGGTTGTTGATGCGGTGAATACAGGTGGCGCTTCCCCGTCCTCTCCTCCGGTCACTGAAGAGAAACCTTCCATTAATACTCTGGTAAAGCGATGATTTCGGTGGCAGTGACACATCTGCCGGTGGCTACGGGAGCCATTTTGGAAACGGCTCAGGCGTCTTTCACTTTTGATCTTCTTCATCTGATAAACATGTGACTTTGCTGCTGCTTTGTGTCCAATGACAAAATGAATAATAAGAGATGATATATGGAGAGAGGGGGCAGGTGGACTTAAAGAATTCAAGATGGAGAAATTTCTTGTTGACTAAGCACTCTGACCAAACCGAGACAAATAAATGTGCGACTTAGTGATTTAACGACTTTGGAATTGTTTAGAAAATCCAGGCAGGTATGATGCAAAAGGAAAGAAACCAAACATTTTTGACAAAAATATTTGTTTTGTTTATGTTTATCCATGCTAATATACAGCGGTTGGACATAATGACAAACACGCCAGATGAAAAAGGACTTTAACTTTGAAGCAACTAAATCAAAATGTCAGCTACACAAGCGAGTCACATTAAGGTGAATTTGCAAGACGTCCGACAATCAGCACTTTCATATGCGAGTTTCCACAGCAACGTGAGGAAACAGAGTTCCAAAGAAGCCAAGTAGTTGGTGCTGGGTGCACTGGTCACACAAAACTGCCAAATCATTTAACGTGGCAAGGGGAACAGTGTTGAAGATGATGACAGCGTTTGCCAAACATGAGCAAACAGCATCTGAAAAGAGGAACAGAGGTCGCTACTCAAAGCTCACCGACAGGGACACACAGACGTTACTCAAAGCTCACCGACAGGGACACACGGACGTTACTCAAAGCTCACCGACAGGGACACACGGACGTTAACAGTGTAGTTGCTAAACACCTCAAAACTACGGCCATCGAATGACCACAGAATTGAATCAACAAACTTACGGACCCAGTCTCAACAAAAACTTGTACATTGTGATCTTCACGAAGCTGGTGTTTGTGGCAGGGCCGCCATTCCGAAACCACTCTTATCCGAAGCCAACGCATGACGACACGTAACTTGGTGTAGGGACCACAAAACCTGGACCTCGGAGCATGTGAGAAAGTGAAATCGCCCGATGAGTCGTCTTTTACACGTTTTCCTACATTTGGACAGGTCTTTGTATGGAGAAAGCCAAAGGAAGCCTTCAACCCACAAGGTCTGTTGCCAACTGTTAAACATGGCGGTGGATCTGTAATGATACGGGCTGCCAGCTCATGGGAGCCATTGGGTCCATTGTTTACTCTGCAAGATCATCCAACAGCCATAGGATTATGAAGCCATTTTACAAGACCAGGTGCACCCTACGGTGCAAACACTGTACCCTGACGACGTCCTCATATTCCAGGATGATAACACCCCATGCAAACTGCTAAACAACTTCAAGTGTGTTTTCATGAACACCAGGTTCAAGGCAAATTCCTTCCATGGCCTCCACTATCACCAGATCTAAACATTGTTTAACCTTCATGGGAGGTTCTGGAGTAGATTTCCACCTCCTTCATCCCCCAAAGAACTGGAGGCTTTAATTCTTGAAGAATGGCCCAATATCCCACGCCACACAGTTCAGAACATGTATGGCAGCATTGGAAGAAAAACTGAGGCTATTCTGAAGGTGAAGGGTGGCCATATTCCTTATTAGTTAATAACAGTCATGCTGTATACTGTTAGGTGTTTCCATTATTTTGTCCGACCTTTCAATATGCAGGTGATGTCACAGACTTCTTCATATATTTATGGGTTTATTGCCTCTGATGGCACGTGTACTTTGGGGGTTGGTCCTAATGTGGAAAGTTGACATAATGACTCTTCCACCTTGCAGCTGTGTTGCTGAAGAACAAACATTTACAGATTCTCTTCCTCCAACTGAACACGCACAACATGAACACTTCAGATCAACAAAGCTACTATGTTGACTGTATTCGTATCATTTATCTCCAGAACTGTTAACAGATAACTTTGGTTTATTTCTGAAAACAACTTGTCTACATACACAAGATGCAATTATCTCTCTGCACATGTAACACAATCTAGTCCTAGAGATATAGCTCACAAATATTAAACCTAAATATTTTGAATTATGATAGAAATATATATTTTTTCCTTAGGTAACTTTAACGCATACAGGTAATGTGTGTTTCGACCAACTTGTATGCTATCGTTACTGTAGCTCTCAGCACTTAAAGTGGAAAAGTGCACACATTTATTCTCACACTTTTTCATTCACGTTGATTCAGTGGTATTTCCTATGACCTCCATTATCAATGAGGTAGAAACATTATACATTACATTATAGATTATAGGCATTTAGCAGGCGCTCTTATCCAGAGCGACTTACACAACTTTTTTTTACATATTATCCATTTATACAGCTGGATATATACTGAAGCGATTCAGGTTAAGTACCTTGCCCAAGGGTACAACGGCAGTGTCCTACCTGGGAATCGAACCTGCAACCTTTCAGTTACAAAGCCAGTTCCTTAACCATTGTACTACACTGCCGCCCTGTTGAAACCAATCAGGAGCTCCACTCTGAAGCATGTGATGTCAACAGATACCAGACCGTGGGGCCCATCCACACACTGGAACAGTGCCTTAAACAGATACCAGACAGATATCAGGCCATGGGGCCCATCCACACAATGGAACAGTATCTTAACAGATATCAGAACATGGGGCAAATCCACACACTGGAAGTAATCCATAACAGATTCCAGACCGTGGGGCCCATCCACACACTGGAACAGTGCCTTAACAGATACCAGACCGTGGGGCCCATCCACACACTGGGACAGAGCCTTAACAGATACCAGACTGTGCGGCCCATCCACACACTGGAACAGTGCCTTAACAGATACCAGACTGTGCGGCCCATCCACACACTGGAACAGTGCCTTAGCAGGATGAGCCTGTCTCTCCCCTGTATGGCTCTTCCAGTGTGATGGATCCTGGAATGCTTGGGGTGGATTTCTCTGGTCCTGACAGTTCTGGGCAGCTTTCTTAATCTATAAGAAACAGGACATGAGTTACAGCCCGGGGGAGAGCTGAGGCTTCTGGGTTTGCAATCTCACCCCACCTGAGCCAAGACCAGCTACCTACAGAAACACTCCTGTGTGCTTCAACGAGAGGGGGAGAGAGAGGCAGAGAGAGAGAGAGAGAGAGAGATATGATAACATGGATAACTGTAGAAGCATTGGGGAGTGGTCAGGGTAAGATGACTGACAGGCAACCCTGTCCAGCAGTGTGGCATGTTGACATGTTGGGTTGGGGCTGGGGTCAGAGGTCAGAGGTGAGCTGGGGTGAGAGGGCAGTGTGTGAGTCAGGTGGAATGGGAACACGAGGCGGCTGACCCACAGGTGTGTGTGTGTGTGTGTGTGTGTGTGTGTGTGTGTGTGTGTGTGTGTGTGTGTGTGTGTGTGCGTGTCGTTTCGGCAGGGGGATGTCGGTGAAGCTGCGGTTCGAGTGTCCGGCGGAGAGCAGCATGCTGCACAGGAGTCGCTCCTTCACTGGATTCAGCTCACTGAACAGCCGCCGCCGGTGAGTCCCCAAATGGCCTTAACGCCGTCCACCATGGCTGCCACGGCAACCGCTCACACCTACACAGCACTGCCACACAAACTGCTCAAACCTACACACCACTGCCACGGCAACCGCGCAAACCTACACACCACTGCCGCGGCAACCGCACAAACCTACACACCACTGTCATGGCAACCACTCAAACCTACACCCCACTGCCATGGCAACAATGCAAACCTACACACCACTGTCATGGCATCCGCTCAAACCTACACCCCACTGCCACAGCAACCATGCAAACCTACACACCACTGCCACAGCAACCATGCAAACCTAGACACCACTGTCATGACAACCACTCAAACCTACACCACACTGCCACAGCAACCAGGCAAACCTACACACCACTGCCACGGCAACCATGCAATCCTAGACACCACTGTCATGACAACCGCTCAAACCTACACCACACTGCACAGCAACCATGCAAACCTACACACCACTGCCACAGCAACCACACAAACCTTAGACACCACTGTCATAGCAACCGCTCAAACCTACACACCACTGCTGCGGTAATCACTCAAGCTTACACACCACTGCCACGGCAACCGCACAAACAATACAGGCTATAAAAGTACCTATGTCACACTGTCTTTGGAGACACACATGCAGCTGAAACGCTTGCTTGTGTCAGTGTCATCATAACGAGCAGGAAAGCTGTAGTTTTATACACGTCGCTCTGTACATTAGCACACCGATGCTCCTCTTCAGCAGCACGTTCAGCTGGGCTCTTCAGCGACACGTTCCAAAAGCCCTGGCCCCGCCCGGTCTAGACACCCTCCTGAAAAAGCCCTTAACTTCTGGCTACTTCGCCAGCTGAAGCTGGGTTACGAGGTGCTGACTGACGCTGAAGGATCCACATTACAGTCTGGGATAAATGTTTAGCCCAACGTCTTGAATACTATATGATCTCCCTAATTCACTACAATCAGAGGGGGCTTTATGAGAAACAGACCCGCTTTGGAAAGTAGCGTATGCGTCATGCGGTTCACATGATAGTTTATCTCACACACTCCATATTGCCCTCCGCGATTTTCCACGAGATCCTCAGGGAATCACAACGTCATTATTAATGAGACGCAATTTGTACTGTGACAATTCCGTTCTCTTTCTGCCTTTTACGGAGATGACTTCCATGTGTTTGCGTTTCAACTGCTCAATAACGTGTAGCCCGTTTCCTCAGAAAGGCACAGAGATGCACAAAAGTGCATAGAGATGTCCACCCTCCTGTAACTGATTGACTAAAGCCAGTAAGACAGGAACAGTTCCTGCTGTTCATAAACATGGTTGCAAACATGTGAGTTCCTGTGTGCTGACGATGCACTTTGATTTGCTTTGATTTATGATCACACTGCAATTCAGTTGTTAGTCAATAATCATTCATTATTATGTGACAAATAATGACACGATGTAATAATTATTAATTATTTTGTGATTATTTTAATGACTTTTTAGGCGTTTCGTTTTTTTCAAACGCAAAAGTAAGTGGTTAAAGTCGATTTGTTTCTCCTCAGTACAGACCTCGCCAATCTCGCTCCTACAGCTGGAAACAACCTTTATTTGTTGAGACAGACTGTCATATCATTTCTAAAAACCGAAAATATGTGAGAACCTTTCATCAATAGAGAGAAGGAAAAAAACTACGCTAGTACGCTATTTATATAAGCGGCCTTTGCTTCAGTAAACTCGACAGCGTTTTATTCAAAATGGCCGCATTACTGAAGAGCTGTGTCTTCTCTAGCATAAATGTATTGTCCACATGAATTAATTTAGTTCCAAAGTCATTTGGAATGAAACTATGTATTATTTTAGTCACGCAGCAGTGGCCTAAAGCGGTGAACAGATAAAGATAAATGAGACTTGAGCTCGGTTAAAACATGGATAGGAGACTGCAGGGAAAATGGGGTTCTTATTGAAAGTGATGCAAGTGAACCAGTAGAGAGATCGCCTCAGCAGCGTAACGTGGCCTACACTGGTAAAATAAAGGATTCATTAATAAATGAATCTGCTGCAGGGTCTTGTCCGCAGAATTCCAAGCGCTACCATCTGATCCCTGGCTCAGAACTACGGGTTTATTGTTTCAAAATAACATCGTAGGAACCTCAGTCGTCTATGAAAATAAAGTTATCGCTTGCAATTATCCTTGTCGAGTGTAAAACGAAATACTTGCCAGGATACGGATACCGAGATGGCTAATTCTTTAATGACGTGGGATAAAATGTGCACCTTTTTTTTTTTTTGGCTCTGCATAGTGTCACATCCATTATCCGCTGTCTGGCAGGACGACTTTCCGCTAAACGACTGGCAGTCCTTTGTTTATTATCTGTGGATGGCGTGTAATACATACACCCTGGGTGATATGTTTAATGGCTCTGGACTGCTCTCTTTCCAGGAATTACAAGAACGATATTCTATACTGGGATCCTCTTTTTTTCTTTTGGGATCTCTGGCCTTGACTTGCATGCTCTCTCGTGTTCTTAGTTTCGCAACCTCGCTCACAATAGAAGACCTGTGTCTTTCTGTACAATGCAGTTACACACGAAATAAAACCAAATAAACCTGGCAATAGTATTTGCTTCGGACACAAATGTCACAAATAGAGCCTCACTACAGACTGGCATTGGCTTCTTCGGCTGGGAATGTATTTTTGCATTATGATAAAAAGTAGCGCTTCTGTTTATTCAGTTATGCATTCATTTGTGAGTCCATAAATTAATAAACAGTATTGTCTGGCATTTTTAAAAAAAAGTCGCAGTCGTTTGTCATAGACGCACTGATATACCTGGGTTATTCCCTTCACACCGTCGTTACGGAAAAAAACAACGTCTCCGAACGGCGAGGCCGAAAACGTAGCTGCACGACACGCAGCTGTGAAGGAAGTGACAGATTAAAGCGAAGGTGTGCGCTTTGTACCGGCCCGTACATATTTCATGCTTTATATTTAATGCTTTGCATCATGCTCTCACCCATTTTCCCCCGTGGCTTTGTCCCCTACAATTCCCTCCAGAGAAAGAGACACGGCGGGACTGAAACCAGCAAACCCATCTGCGTGCCGATTTCCTCTGAAAGAGGCAATAAAGTATTGTGCCAGGACTGAGAAAGACGTCGCACAAATATGACATCGTGTTCGTGCTCATATTAGCACTTTTGCTTCAATTCACTAAATATATATTCCCTACTGATTATGTTTTCAGAACGCACAGACACAATGCTGCAGAAGCTGAATTCCGTACTGGATTAGTGTATGCAGTTAGTTAATCTTCTGGCCCCATATAACACTTGCAGAAGCTTGCAATGAAAGTTGGAAAACTGGACATTTGTGACTGCTGTGAATCATTCATGTTCCACAACTCAAAATATGTGTTTAATCAAATGTTTTTATTTTATGAAGGAAATTATAGGAAAAAACTTTTTGATTTGAGACACGTTTTTCCAGAGCACGAGCGACTGCGATCGATTCGGCCTTGTTCCGTTCTGAAAGAGAAACCAGTGGAGCTAACCGTCACGCAGCGACACAAGTGATGCGCAGAGCGTCTATGGTATCGCATTTCAGGATCGTATTTGATCAGGGTATAGTTCTGGAAGCAGAAATGCTTGATTACCTTACAAAAAAAAAAAAAAAGCATTTCATATAGCACAGAATTTGTTGCAAGAATTTTAGCCCGTCGCACCGACCAGTTAAGCTGCGACGTGCCGCAAAACAGCCGACGGAATTCATGCTCTCCTATTCGACAGGCCGTCGCCACGCATCCCTTAGTTCACACAAAATACATTTCCTCGCTAAAGATGAATGTAGGTCAAAACAAAGAAACGTAATGTTCCGAAGGACATCTGAAAGGATACCAGATGACCCGGAGAGAATCTGTGACACACCAGGGATTTATCCGCCCGGCTTCTGTGCTTCGAGTGGAAAAAAGAAAGCCACATGTTTTGAACTCTGGGGCAAGACACAGGAATGTGCTTCCTGGAATGGAGAAGAGAGAGAGAGAGGGGAGGGGGGGGGGGGGGCAGTTTACTAATCACTCAAAGTCTCGTGTGAGTTCATTGACGTTTGGCAATCTTCTCCGGAGGAATCGGCTGGGAGTTTTGCGACTGCAAGTTTCATTATATTAGGGAAAATGTGAATCTGCCCAGATTCCCTCCCTGCTCCTGGATCGAGCTGCCCGATATGCATTCCACTAGCCGGCAGTGTGTGAGAGATAAGCTGTCCCTGTGTGGTGAATGCATATATGTGGGAAAATATTCAGGGCACGGTCGGTCAGGGGGCAATCGTGAAGTGATACTTAAAGGTTGTATCAGCGATTTTGGGTCGAAACATAAATGATCACATTCATCTGATTTTTCCTCACGATCCGCTAGCTGCCCGCCCCATAAGCAGGCCGTCAAAAAACCGCGTCTCTGTAGGCAGCCTATGCTCCGAGATCGTACACAAAAACAATGGTACTACCAACTACTCAAAACCAAAATAAACAGTATTCCAACCAATCACAATGATCTGCACAAACGTGACGTCACTTCTGAAGCGAAATCCCAAATAAACATACTTATGAATAATTATGTTATGTTTTAAAAAATAGTGTTCAAGCATCCAGAATTATAACCACGTTAATAACGTTTGTAAGAAACCAACCGTTTGTAAATCCGTCAAGATTTCAGCGAGATAAGAGTATTAGCGTTTGTGCAGATCATTGTGATTGGTTGGAATACTGTTTATTTTGGTTTTGAGTGGTTGGTAGTACCATTTGTTTTTGTGTACGATCTCGGAGCATAGGCTGCCTACAGAGACGCGGTTTTTTGACGGCCTGCTTATGGGGCGGGCAGCTAGCGGATCGTGAGGAAAAATCAGATGAATGTGATCATTTATGTTTCCACCCAAAATCGCTGATACAACCTTTAACTAGCAGACAGTTTCTGAGTCTCTGGAAGGGGGAGGAAAATTGCAATATGGTGAACTTACTGCAAAGATCACCTGGAGAAACCACAGAACCTGCATTACAGAGCTGGAGAACCCACAGAACCTTTTTTATAGACCTAGAGAATATAGCTCAGCAGGCTGACTTGTGGGCAGCCAAATGACCAGTGGGGGTCGCTGTTGTCCCGTCCAACTGAAACTCTGCCATCCCTGGGCAATGCTAATTGTGTTTTGCCTTGTGGGGCTACCAGCCACAGTCAGGATTCAATACACCATGGGGCCCATCCACACACTGGAACAGTGCCTTAACAGTTACCAGACTGTGGGGCCCATCCACACACTGGAACAGTGCCTTAACAGTTACCAGACTGTGGGGCCCATCCACACACTGGAACAATGCCTTAACAGATACTAGACCGTGGGGCCCATCCACACACTGGTACAGTGCCTTAACATATACCAGACCGTTGGGGCCCATCCATACACTGAAACAGTGCCTTAACAGATACCAGACTGTGGGCCCCATCCACACACTGGAACAGTGCCTTAACAGATACCAGACTGTGGGGCCCATCCACACACTGGAACAGTGCCTTGACAGGATGAGCTGCCTTGCAACCCCATTCTTTTCAATCTTAACAATTTTACTCTTAACTTTTAACATTTTGTCCATCTGTGCTGGTTTTAAGCCTGTAATTGCCTCGCTACCACACAGCAAAGAATTAAGGGAGTAGGCCAAACTGTAGCACTATTTTGGTGTTGGTCTTAAATAAAATCAGACAAATGATTTACTCCTTTTGAAAATGCATCATAAAGCTTTATCCCTTGTTTTTCAAGCATTTCAAAGCAAATTATGGGTAAGAGTTCACCAAGAAGCCATGGCTTGGTTGGGGCCACCAAAACACAAACAAATGTGATAATAATTCACTCACTCTCATAACAGGATTCTTAACCCTTCAGAGGATTATTTTGGATGTTGTCTTCTCAGCTGCAAGTGTTGCGTTCTCTCTTTACCTCCTGCTTTAAAAAACAATAAATCTGCATTATTGGCCAGAGATGTACAGTATATGACAAAAGATTAAACTCTGATATTGTTGGTAACAGGATGCTGGGTCCTATGTTGAGAATGTAATGGAATAACATTATAATCATTGCCAGAGTTACAGTCCCCATGGTATATGTAAGGAAATGTATATGTGTACGTAAATCTCACTAAGAACATTGTATACATCCACTCACTGAGGTCGTGAGTTTTTCCTGACCTTGTTTCCCAAGATGCATTCTGCTGTTTCCCAGCCAGGCATCTCAGTGTCCACGAAATTTGGATCAACAGGTACTAATTAAACTCTCCGCTGTGTAATTAGTTAAAGAGGATGGGTTTAATAAGGAGGTTGACGGAGATTCTAATTACATTGTGACCCTGAAGCGGTGCGCGCACGGTGAAATGTTCAGTGTCAAATCAACTCTTACAGAGTACATTATGGTCCCTAATGGACTCATATTATGTACTTGGATAAAGTTGAATTAACGCTGGACATTTTAGAGGGAAGGGTCACTGCAAATCAATACAAAGTTATTCTGAGTGATCACCTTTATCCTATAATGAAACATTTCTATCCTGATGGGAGTAGTCTCTTCCAGGATGACAATGCCCCCATCCACAGGGCACGAGGGGTCACTGAATGGTTTGATGAGTATGAAAATGATGTGAATCATATGCTATGGCCTTCAAAGTCACCAGAACTCAACCCAATTGAAC
Source organism: Synaphobranchus kaupii (assembly GCA_029718625.1). Lineage (NCBI taxonomy): Eukaryota > Metazoa > Chordata > Actinopteri > Anguilliformes > Synaphobranchidae > Synaphobranchus > Synaphobranchus kaupii. The sequence continues at coordinate 14,766,390 of CM056380.1, read as the reverse complement.
ACCTATGGGGGATTTTGGACCGACATTAGACAGCGCTCTCCACCACCATCATCAAAACACCAAATGAGGGAATGACTTTTGGAAGAATGGTGTTCCATCCCACCAGTAGAGTTCCAGAGACTAGAATCTGTGCTAGACTAGAGGTAGAATCTATGCCAAGGCACATTGAAGCTGTTCTGGTGGCTTGTGGTGGCCCAACACCTTACTAAGACACTTTATGTTGGTTTTTCCTTTAATTTGTCACCCGTCTCAAAATATGCACTGACATTACTAATAAATTATTGTGAAAAATATGACTATGTTTAGTCAGCAAGCACAATGGCTCATTTGTGACAAGTATGCACAAAAAATGTACTCCCAATCAAAACAGGAAGTTGCTTCCCCTGAATAATCTTGTAGTTCCTGTGGAGGGTCCTGTGGTGCAGTTTAATCTGTCTGTCCTATAGTGCAGTTTAATCTGTCTATCCCGTGATGCAGTTGAATCTGTCTGTACCCTGGTGCAGTTTAATCTGTCTGTCTCGTGGTGCAGTTTAATCGGTTTTTGTCAGCCACGTCTAACTCTGCTGCTTTCCTGCAGGGTTTCCTCGTCGAGAAGCTCGCTAAGGACCAAGGGCACGGCTAGGAAAACTCCCAGGATTCCTCACTCCTCGGGCCGGATAGGCAACACCATGTGGGGCCCACAGCCCGAGCAGGTGGACAGAATATTCCTGGCACTGCGCAAGGGGCTAAAGTAAGGGCCGTCTGTATTACCAGAGCTACTCACCAAATCACCAAATTAATACCCCTCTCCCATCTGTATTACCAGAGCTACTCACCAAATCACCAAATTAACACCCCTCTTCCATTCCACAATACCCCTTTCATTCTCACTGTGCTGTTGGTACTTAATTCATATTTATTTGTTGATTATCTGTGAAGCACATTGGGCTACAGTTCTTTGTATGAACTGTGCCATAAAAACTAATGAGGTTAAGTACAAGTTTGGGTAATAAGAACTGTTTAACATGCACATACTGCCTCACTGTAATGGATGCTGACACAGCATCCGTACAATGTACATGCATCAATTGTTCCCATTAATATACAGTATGTGCTGAGTGAGAAAGATGGATTACACAGATTACAGAACCTCTACACACCAACAACATTTTACTGCCTGACATTTCTACTCTGTAAGAAATCCTTTGACGAATTTAAAAACCTCACTCGAATCTTCCTTGCTTGTTTCCGGAGTCTTAATTGATGGCCTTTCTCAAAACTTTGACATATCTTAAAAGGAGCCATTTTAGTTGTTATGGTGCTCTGAGCAGAAACCTGTTCTGTCTTACACTTCACCTCAACGGGAAGGAGCTTAGCATTAACAGGCACAAAATTACTATTACAGTACTAATATTTAGCATCGTGCCAGGAAGCATTTCTCAAGGTCATTCCACTGAAATTCACCATTCATTTTTTTTTTTTTTTTGCTCTGACAATAATTTAGCTCCAGTTAAAAATGTGAAAATCTGGAAATAATTTGAGACATTACATGCATGTGATGTAGGGAGTTCAACCCTATAAGGTACTGCTACAGTCTTACATTGTATTTGCATTGCATCATTCTATATCATTGGCAGGGCAGAGGTTCAGTGAACTGCTCGATGCATTTTCCCAAGAGGCAATGCTCTTTCAATGTTTTGGCTCCCTCTGCAGAATCCAAAGGTCTGATGGGGCGTTAATTTGGGTGACGGCGTATACCTTTTTTATACCCTTGTCAGTTCAGTATATGGAAGAAATTAACTTAAAAGACTGCTTGATTCAAGGAATATAGACTGCTTCATTCACTGAATAGAGACTTATTGATTCATTGAAAGGAGACTGCCCAATTCATTTAATGGAGACTGCTTAATTCACTGAATGGAGACTACTAAATTCACTGAATGGACACTGTTTAACTTCCTTAATGGTGCTGCTTAATTAATTGAACGGAAACTGTTTACGCTAAAAGCTCCTCTTGGTTTCATTTAAGGGTGCTTCAGCTTTTGTGTGTCTAAACGCACAGGCAACGCGGTTTGCAGTGTCAACCCAATTTCCAGACGTTTCTCATGTCTGGGGAAATATATTCTCACAGTCAACAAATTAGAAAACTTGAGAAAATCGGCAAATACGACCAAACATTGAATACTGTGCTTCGTTTCACTGGAGTGGGTTTTGGAAGAAAACAGTGGAAGGTTCTTTTCGGGGCGCAGCTTAACAAAATTCCGCCCTTGCGGTACATACCATCGGGGGCCACGGCCCTGACCCAAGCTGCCCAAGGTGAAATATTAGCGCGCGGTTTGGTGGTCACATCTGCGTTTGTGTTTGCAGGGAGTACCTCGAAGGCCATCAGGGAGAGATGGACTTCCTTTCCTCCCAACAGAAGGACAGCAGAAGGAACTCCAGACTGGTAAAATAATCCAGAGAAGGGCCCCTGCCCATGGCCCATAAATCACGCCGGAGTTAGCCGCCGAGTTAGCCGCTGAAAAGCCTCCCTGTGGTCTACAACATAATCCAAACAGTCGGTCTACGCAAAGTCTAAAATACCAACATGGCTTTAAGGTCTACAGAACAAATCCCCCATTAAAGATGGCTAACCATTAATGCATAGGAGGCCAGTGATCTATACCTCTGAGTTTTTCTAACAAAGAAACACAGAAATACTCTAACAACTGCGTAATTCAGATAGAAACCCACGTATTTTCATCAATGAAAACTCAATTAATCCAAATAACCTGAATGCTCCATTGAATTTGAATCATTTGAATAATCGGTCTGAATAACCATTTGGTGGCCTAATGATTTAATTCCCTACCGTGGGTAGTCATGGTGCCAATGATCGTCGACTGTGAGCAAGCAACTCCTGAAGCAAATATAACTGTAAAGACTGTCAATCATTCAACTGTTGACTGGACATTTTCTTTTTTTCCCAATTCTAGGCTTTTCTATATGACCTAGAAAAGGTATGTATTCTCTTATGTGCTGTAAGCATTGCAGTCTTGTTTCCATCTTAATATTGTTATATTTTAGACATGTATTTACATTAGCAAGTGGAGAGAGCATTGGCTAAATACACAATGGGAGGGCAGCTAGTTGTACCACCCATCAAGTTACATGTTGCAAAGAAATACCCAATACCCATGCAACACAGAGTTAGTCGTTTCACAGTCTACATGATGTTGTATTAATTCCACAAGTTGAGTGAGCAAACGCTAATTTGTGCACAGAAAGCTTTGCGCAGAAAGCTTAACCACATTCGGTCTACTCTCTCAGGAGTTTACGCCGCCGTGTCCTCAAAACTCTGTCTGACACACTCAACTCACGTACAAATACCTGCTTTTCACAAGCAGAACTGTCTCCCCTGGCTCTCAGCACGTCTCCGCACACGCTCGGTTCATTCTCTGTAAGCATTCAGGACACTGGCTGCTCTAAACCTGCTCTGAATGCACATGTACATTTTCAGCTGCAAAGTTAGCTCTAAAAACTGTATCCAATCAGAATTTACCAAACTTGATTTGGCTAAATGTAACTGGCAAATAGAATAAATATGAATTGTCCATAATGCCATTGATTGGATGAATGGAATGGTGGCTTTCGGGTAGGAAGCCCAGTAGCATAGAGCTTACTAGTTACTGTGGAAGAGGTAGACTTCATCCTTCACAGACATGGTTTGTTGACTTCATTTTGGTGGTTGCTGAGCTCACAAAACTTTTTGAATTTAAAAAAGCACTTGCATTAATTTGCAAATTGAATTGAAGGGCAAATGTTGATTGAATCCCAGGCAATTATCTGATCCTCTGTATTCTTACTGTTCACTGTAGAAAGTTCTAGAACAACAACACCTAGTGTCTATATTGCAAACAATTATCTACCATCTCTCAATCTAAGCCCAGCTTCTGTTTGCTTGTACTTTCTGAGCTGTGATGTACAATCATTACTGAGGTAAAACAATCCCAAAAACATCTTTGTTTCATGGCAACAGGAGATCCGAGCTTTGGAGAGATACATGCGGAGGCTGGAGTTCCACATCAGTAAGGTAACGGATTTAATGGTGCAAATCTCTAACAACAAACACAAGCGTGACGAGTGACTGAATGTTTCCTCTGCACTGCTTTAAAGGAAAACATTAAGGCTAAGTAGGCCATGGGAAACTAAAACATCGGCCGCAAACCCTTCATTCTAAAGGCCCCTCATGCCATCAGAAACAACCAAGAAAATCCTCAAATATATTGGATGACTTAATTAATACTTCGTCACATGCTTAGTATTTTTTAAACAGTTGATATCATTTAATAAACATAGAATCTCTTGGTTGTTTGCTTACAATTTTCTGCTATATGGAAATTGAGTGAAACATCTTTAGGATGAAACATCTTATCTATTTATCTATTGTTGTTAATATGATGATGATAATTATTATTTTTGTTATAATTATTTTTATTATTATTATTATTATTATTATTAATAATAATAACAATGAGGAAGTAGTTTGTAATATTTATACATTTTTCTTATTTTTATTGAGAATATCTATCAGTTAACATATGACGATTGTTACAAAGTGTAGTTTGTGAATGAAGATAGAATTAACAAAAACTAGTGCAGTGCCCGTTCAAAATGTGCCCGTTCACAATGTGTCCGTTTAGAATGGGCCGATTGCTTGGCCCCTGGTTTTTCTGCGTGCAGCTTTCTCGAGAACCGCTCATCCAATCAACTTCACACTCGACACTGCACTTCCTTGGGTCCTGATCAATACACCTAGCGAATTTCAACTTCATACAGTGCCTGGTTGTCGAGCAAGTTCAAATACAGACACACAGACAGGATTTCTGCCTTTACATCAAAGCATGTTGAACATGCTTTAAAAGCACAATGTGGGAGCATCGGCAGCACCTCTGAATTGAGCCTGTTTTGGGGTACAGGTGGAGGAGCTGTACGAAACCTACTGCATCCAGTGGCGTCTGTGCCAGGGGGCGGTGAACATGAAGAGGGCCTTCTCCCTGTCCCCCTCTTCCAGAGCCTCCAGAGACAGCCTGCTGGAGCTCAACCGCAACCACAGACACAGCATAGAGGTACAGTACATACTCACCCACACAACGCAACCACAGACATAGCATAGAGGTACAGTACATACTCACCCACACAACGCAACCACAGACATAGCATAGAGGTACAGTACATACTCACCCACACAACGCAACCACAGACATAGCATAGAGGTACAGTACATACTCACACACCCACATACACAGCATAGAGGTACAGTACATACTCACCCACACAACGCAACCACAGACATAGCATAGAGGTACAGTACATACTCGCCCACACAACGCAACCACATAGCATAGAGGTACAGTACATACTCACACACCCACATACACAGCATAGAGGTACAGTACATACTCACCCACACAACGCAACCACAGACATAGCATAGAGGTACAGTACATACTCACCCACACAACGCAACCACAGACATAGCATAGAGGTACAGAACATACTCGCCCACACAACGCAACCACATAGCATAGAGGTACAGTACATACTCACCCACACAACGCAACCACAGACATAGCATAGAGGTACAGTACATACTCACACACCCACATACACAGCATAGAGGTACAGTACATACTCGCCCACACAACACAACCACAGACACAGCATAGAGGTACAGTACATACTCGCCCACACAACGCAACCACAGACATAGCATAGAGGTACAGTACATACTCGCGCACACAACACAACCACAGACATAGCATAGAGGTACAGTACATACTCGCCCACACAACGCAACCACAGACATAGCATAGAGGTACAGTACATACTCGCAGTGCAGATACAGGCCTGAGCGTTCCCATCAAACTCCTTGGGATGGAAGGTCTTCAGGTATCTATAGTCTCTCTGTTTCTACTTCATCGGCACCTGAGAGGTCCCAGGTACCGCGCACGGAGAAAAGAGGGGTGAGCACGCTGAGGTAATCCATTCCCAAAACGCACGTGCTTTTCAGGACATGTGTGTGATGGAGGGAGAGCTAGAGATCCTGCTGGGAGAACTGCACATAAAGATGAAAGGTACGGCACAGGGTTCGAGCTGAGGGGGAGGAGCTTAACCCACAATACGGGTATGGGGTCGGGGCTGAGGAGATGTAACATCCACAGTGAGACCGCCGAAAAATGCATTTTTTATTAAATCAATGACACAATAGAGGCATGTGGACGTTAGCCTACCTGGTCAGCTAGTTTGCATGGTTTTATATCTAAACTGACATAATTTAAACTAAATTGAAATGACCTTAATGTTGTAAATAAGCTGTGCGGTAATGCTTTTCCTCTTCGTTTATCAGGGTTGATTGGCTTTGCTCGACTTTGTCCTGGGGATCAGTATGAGGTGAGCTCTTCAGTTCTCTACTTTAAAAATTAAAGTTTTACCATTTTTTGACTTAATTCTAGCAGTTATAACCTAAGACTAGAAATAATTTTAGCAGTTATATTCCATAGTGGCCCAGTGAACAAAAGACTAAAATCCAGGTTTAAAAAACCTGCACCCAGATGCAAAAATACATACATACATACATACATACATACACACACACACATACATACATATTAGGAGATCATTTTCAGCAGAAAGGTTGCTAAAGAACATTTTCTTCTAAAATCTGAGATAAATTATGGCTGTTAATCTGGCCTTGGCAGATAACAGAATGGTATCATGTTATGGTCGTCAATTCAGTCACCACTCCTAAAATGAACGGGTTACATTTCTTTAAAACGTTGTGAAAATGTTAGAACCACATGTAATAATTATTATAATATTGTTATAGTATTATGTTTCCTGGTCAGACCCAGAGATATTGTGTCCATCTGTCCGTCTCTCTAGGTGCAGGTACGTCTGGGCAGACAGCGGTGGAGGATGCGTGGTGAGATCCAGACGGACGACCGGCAGTCGTGGGACGAAGAGGAGATCGTCTTCCTCCCCCACATCCATGAGAACTTTGAGATAAAGGTGAGTGATGCGGCTCTGGGACTCACGTGGGACTGAGGATAATTGTATTATCATGGACATTGGCTGTTTTGACCATGTTGGTCCTTAAGCCCTAGACCCTGAGCCGACCAGAGGAGGATGGGTTCCCCCATTGAGTCTGGTTCCTTCCAAGGTTTCTTCCTAGTTACACCAGGGAGTTTTTCCTTGCCACTGTTGCCTTTGGCTTGCTCTTGTGGGGAGTTTAGGATGGGTTTTGCTGTTTTGCTGTCAAGTGCATTGTGACAACTTGTTGTGAAATGCGCTATATAAATAAATATTGATTGATTGATTGACCTGTGTAAACCGAGCTTCAGAGGGCCCGCCGTGACGGACGGCTTCCCCTCGACTGCAGCAACGCAACGCACACGCGTGACGCAGGCGCACGGAAAACCATGTACAGTACGCAACACGCGCGTGAAAACAGCACTGTCCGGGGACTGAATTCACGTCAGACAAAACACTCGCATTGCCGTGAAATTACAAATTGTGTACTACCGAGGGGGGAATAACTTGGAGCCAAATCTTAACACAGGAAAAAAAATAATTCTTCTTCCAAGCAAGATTAAACTGTAATGGCCAAAGCCCTCGAGCTGTGTACAAGAGCTCGCTCTAAGTACCTCTGAAGTTGACGGAAGGCTGTCCACAGACGCAGGAAGAGCAAAACTACTTAAAGACAAAAACGTACGTGTGTAAACATTTATGCCCCCTGTGCGGCGGGTGACCTCTGACCTTTTCCATCCTCGTCAGGTGACGGAGGTGAAGGGGCTGGGCTCCGTGCTGGTGGGCGTGGTCACTTGCGAGAGCGCCGACTTCTTCACCTCGCAGCCTCAGATAATGGTGGTGGACATCACCGAACTGGGGACCGTCAAGCTGCAACTGGAGGTGGTGTGGAAGTGAGTGTACCCCCATCGACAGGACGTTTGCGGGGGACCCCTCGTGTGAGCGGGAATTCAAGGCGGGGCTCCCCAAACTCTGCACTGAAAGACACCCAAACCTATGTGTGCTCGTTTCCAACCACAGTTGCAACCCCCGAAATGAAACGAGCTGTTAATTATATTGTTCTTAATAGACGCTTAATGACTTGAGGGAAGAATTACAGTCTGTAGGCCACATTGTATCCGAAGCAGCATTTGAAGCTTTTGGCATTCACATCCCAGGGCTTTTAATCCATTAGATGAGCTCATGCTTACATTTACTATATAAACATGTTTAATAGGCTAAATTATATTGACAGCTGAGATACATTGGGCTCTAATTACTGAAAGTGTGTCCACCTGGCCATTGAAACCAAATCAACGAGCCAAACCTGCACTGTGAGAAAAACGTAAAGAACTTAAACACCTGTTTTCAACAACTTTAACTGTTCAAGAGATTGACTGTAACAAAAACCAGCATGCACAGGGGTCCCCCAGGACTGAGTCTGAAAACCCCTGGTGTGGGTTGGGTCAAGGGAACTCCAGCCAAAAATCATTATTTAATAAGCTGGTCCTTGCCTTTGGAATAATTTATCCAGCTCACTTCTTATGTGTCACATTTACGACTACAGCCCATAACAATGAAGACAGAGCCCCGCCCTCAAGCAGTGATGTCACCCAAGTGTAACTCCTCCCCTTCCATCCATTTTGAGAATGGATTCAGAAAATTTAGTGGAGGACGCTGCTCACATGAAACGAAAGACTCTGAAGCTTCAATTACATCTTAAATATTGTGATTGTGACTTCAGAAGTACGGAAAACAGATTTTATTTTTGTAGATTTGTTTCCACAACACAGTATTATCCAATTCTAAAGACACCTCCATTCACTTAAATGATAGAAGAAGACTAATATCCCAATGACACTGTCACTTGATAATAGTCTTGCTGATGTAGATGAAAGGTTTTTTTTTGTGGTTTTGACACAAATGCAGGTCACACAAATTACTCTTTGGGTAAAACAGAATATATAAAATGTAGAGTGTTTTGAGGGAGTTCCCCTGTAAAAAGCTTACACAGTGAATTGTGATGGCATAGCAGAGGTGTTGGGGTGTTGAGGGATGGGGGTTGGGGCGTTGGGTTGGGGGGCTTGAGGTTGCGGGTTGGGGCTTTGGGGTTGGGGTGGGGGGGGTCTCTCAGCAGAGTCTTGCGTTCCGCTCTGAGGGTCAGTATCCAAACACAGACCAGGCATCCAGCACCTCTTTCCCTCCTCACTCTCTGTGATGCTTCCCAGGCCCAGCTGTGAGAGAGAACAGCTGATCCCAACCTACACACACACACACACACACACATACCCCCATACACACACGCATACATACACGCACACCCCCATACACACACACACACGCCCCCATACACACACACACACACACACACATGCCCCCATACACACACACACACACACACACACACACACACACACACAACACCCCCGGGCCCCCATACACGCCCCCATACACACACACACACCCACACACAGGCACGCCCCCATAAACACACACACGCAACACACCCGGGCCCCCCCCCCCCCCACACACACACACACACAGGCCCCCACACACAGACACATGGTCTCCCATACATACACACACACACACACACACACACACACACACACACACACACTGCACCCGCCCCGCTCTCTCCCCAGGACAGATCAAGTTTCGCTGGAGAATGAGCTTACAGACTCCAGGTGGAGGTCATTTTCACGGCCTCTCTGTAAATGAAACAGAGCCAAACCCCAGTGGCGTAGCGGCTGCGACTGTTCCTCTGCTGCGTCTCCTCCCTCCTATAACCGCCTCTGACAGCACCCTCTCTCACACAGAGTCTCCAACACCCTGCAAACTGGACGCAAGCCACACCACACGCTGCTCTTAGCCTCGGGTCATCCCGTGACTAATCCTCCCCTCATAAAAGCATCTTTCCACAACAGTATAAACTGCCAAGCTGGCGAAAAAATATGCTTTCGGATTGAAAGAATTCAAATTAGCGACCCTTGAAATGCAGTGCGTGCGGTGCGCTGTACAGTAGTGTCCTTGTTGGTCGCGGATGCGACCGTGACGCGTTCTCACGCCCTTGCGTCCTCTCCAGCCCGTTCGACAGCGCCGAGATGAGGCCCGTCTCCAGCGCGTCCAGCAGGCTGTCGGTCCACAGCAGGAAGGGGTCCCTCTACGGCTGGACGCCCCCAAACACGCCCAGCTTCACGGAAAAGTACTTCATCGTAAGTCCGTTTCCGCCTGTGCGACTCCGATTCACCCCGGCGCCGACTGTGCCCGTGTCCGTGCCAGCTCAGATACCGCCGCGTACGTCTGCATTGTGGTAGTGTGTGCATGCGTGTGTGTGTGTGTTTGGCGGTGTAGTTTAGCGCAACGTTTCAGAAACTGGGCTTGTATCTCAGGGGTCGCGGGGCGTTGTATGCAGCCTTGTATGATTAATTTAACCTGCGAAAATATCCGACTATTATAAATGGATCGTGTGGAAAACCCTGTGGATAAGGGAGAATCTTGCTAAATTCTAGAATCTAAATGTGCTGGGGAATTTTAGGGAAAAACATTGCAAAAATGTGGAGAGGGCCCAAACGTTCCCAAAAGAATGTGCGGAGCGTGGGGCTCCAGTGCTGGAATTTGGAGCGCGTTCCTCGAGATGGATGCAGTACATTAGCACCCAAAGAGCGCCGGATGTTTGGAAAGCCCCCCCTCATCACCCCTACCTCTCCTCCTGTCTTCCTCTTCCTCTCTCCCAGTCGATGGTGAAGCAGCTCCAGGACCCCGACAGCTCTTTCCCCCTGAGTCGGAAGGAGTCGCCGGGCGTGTCGCTGCTCAGCTACCTGTCCGACTCCTCGCAGGCCTTCTCCCCGTCCCTGTACGGGGAGGGGGAGGGGGAGGGGGAGGAGGAGGGGGAGGAGACGGGGGCGGAGGAGGCTCCACGCTCCCGGGGCGATCCGGAGCAGGGCGGCCCTGGGGGGACGGGGGACCGCTGGCCCCCCGATCACAACGCGGGGCCCCCCACGCCCGAGGAGAGCCGGCCCGGCTCGCCCCTCCCCCCGCAACGCTACAGCACCCCGGACATCCTCAAACAGAACGGCCCCGCCCCCTCCGGAGACGCCGCCGTGGGGGCGGGGCCAGAGGGGCCGGCCCCCGGGGGCGTCGGCCCAAGGAAGGCGTCGGTCCGGAGGATCGGCTCGCTGCTCAGGGAACTGCAGGGGGCACTGCAGGAGAAGGAACGACACGAGAGGGAGCTACAGAGGCTGAAGAAGACCGTCCTCAACTTCCACAACATCTTAAAAGTGAGTCAGCCAATGGGCTCTTTACACTGAGTGAGTCAGCCAATGGGCCGCTTGCTCTGAGTGATTCAGCCAATGGGCCGCATGCTCTGACTGAAACAGCCAATGGGCCGCTTGCTTTGAGTGAGTCAGCCGATAGGACTTTGGCATTTGTTAAAAGGCAAAAACACTTCCAGTCAACACCTCACAGTGCCAATTTGCTTGTCCAGAGTTTATGTAGAATGACATTCGAAAATGAATCAGCCTGAATCAGCGTTCAGTCAGAAGTCTAAAGCTGCTGCAATGTGATTCATACATGCGGTAGTCTCCTTACGACAGTTAACTATTTTACACCCAACGAGCTACTACTATGTAGTCTAAATCATGACAGATAAGTGACAGGGCAGGTTGGTCAAATTCACTGGACCAAACAAAGATGGATTTCAACCATTGAAATGCGGTAAGAGGGAAATATGTTAATATTAATATAAAATTAATATTTCTTTCTCCAGAGACCGACAGATTGCTGTACAAGTTGGAATGATTCAATGCAAATGGGACACTTTATAAGGATATAAACACAACATAGATTGACTGACACTTTTGAATCAATTCATTGATGATTTTTCAGTGCATTATTTAACACACTGATAAAAAGCATCTCTCTCGTCTTCCCCTCAGAATGATCTCTACCTGCATAAGACCACCTCTACTGAGACGCTGGCCGTCGAGGAGGTTCTGGAGAGTTTTGACTTCCTGTCCACTGATTTTAACGCAGATGAGATTTCCTGTTTGGGAAGTATACGGCTGACAGACACAGGGTAAGGATCGCATTTCTCCCCCCATGGCAGAGCCACAGGAGGGGGTCTCATCCTGCACCACAGATTGATAAAAACCTGAGGAAACCGCTCCCTCTGGTGGAAATCAAGCATTATTTTTAAAATAACATGCACCTTCTTTTCTTCATGATTTGGAGTTGCCTCTCCAGGTACTACTGTGTCACCCACAATGAGGCATGGAGCATTGCAGCTAGAGTCTGTGAGCCAGTGACTATTTTACACCCTACAGGTTACACAGTACTACAGGAGAGCCAGTTACTATTTTATACCCTACAGGCTACACACAGTACTACAGGAGAGTCAGTGGTTATTCTACACCCTACAGGCCACACACAGTACTACAGGAGATCCAGTGACTATTTTACACCCTACCGGTCACACACAGTACTACAGGAGAGCCAGTGACTATTTTACACCCTACTGGCCACAGTGTTACAGGAGAGCCAGTGACTATTTTACACCCTACAGGTCACACACAGTACTACAGGAGAGCCAGTGACTATTTTACACCATACAGGTCACACACAGTACTACAGGAGAGCCAGAAACTATTTTACACCCTACAGGCCACAGTGTTACAGGAGAGCCAGTAACTATTTTACACCCTACAGGTCACACACAGTACTACAGGAGAGTAACCTTAAGTATGATGATGACCAGGGAATGATTTAATGAGTGTAATCACTGGCCAATAAGTGACATTAATCAATCGATGAACTATCAGGTAGAAAATAAATTCAGCAGTACTACTGGCCTTGAGGGTCAGATCTGGCTATCTAAGGTCAAGAGCAGGATCTCAAGCTCAAATCCTGTTCCTCCACTTAAGTGCTTAATTTCAGTCACTGATTGGCTAAAGAGTCTGCACACCTTGTTTCCCAGGCCTAGATTGGCTGGTGAATGAACGGAAATCACAAGATCAGCAGAGACCGCGGCCCTCCAGGACTGGAGTTTGAGTTCCCTGGTCAAGAGAGTCTCTAGCACTTTGTCAGTCTTGGATTTGAATGTCCTGAGGGTCTCTCTACCGTGACTAAACGGCCTGGCAAGCTGTTCCACGCACAGACAACTCTTTCAGTACGGAAATGACCTTTAACTCATTTCCACCTATGTTCCCTTGCTGTTGTGCTCACAGAACACAACCTGAGAAATCTATCGTTGTTCACTTTGTTAATCCCGCTCTGAAAACCTCGACCCACCCCTCAGAGGGCCTGACAGACTGCAGCAGTTACGCTTTTCTGCCGCGGGGCTGATTTGAACGTGCAGGTGCTTAGCTTTACAAAAGAGCCCAATCAGAGCTCTAGATGAGCTCAAACGGTTGGGAACTCTCCGGGTGTGTGTGCTTCCTGTTAGACACCGTGCCAGTGTGATGCTAAGGACCTCAGTAAAGGCATTTCAGAGGCTTTGTGGGAAGCACATTTTTTTTATCATTGGGAAAACAGATGGGATAGTGTTTGCATGCAGGTGGCAGAGTGTTTGGATGCACGTGCAGATGAAACAAACACACAAACACACACACACACACACACACACACACACGCACACATATGGCAGAGCTCAGATAGAGCCCTGCCAATAGAGGAGTGTTTGCATGCATGTGCAGTTTTTATTGAGCCTACAGGTGAAACAGTTTTTGCATGCATGTGCACAGCTTAAATTTAGTCCTGCAGATGGAGGAGTCTCTACATGAATGTGGACAGCTTTGATTGAGTCCTGTAGTGGTTTGAACCCTCTGATGGATTCATAGGAGGTTCACAGGGTTCAACACAGAACCCCCCATCCCCAAACAGATCAATTCATGCTGGGACTGACTGGTTTTGCAGGGCCTTGCACAGTGGGAACAGAACAGGCAGATGTAAAAACAAAAGTACGCAAAATACTTCTGCCCCACCCCCATGGTCCTGCCCATGTGACCTCCATCACTTTCTCCTCGCCGCAGGATTGGCTCGTTCCAAGAGAACACTTTACGGAGCCTTGGGCTACTGACACAGGACGTCCCGTCGCCCGAGGAGTCGGATATCGCCCCCCTGACCACGGGGCATTCCAGTCTGGATCAGGCTCTGGAAGTGCACCTGGAAACCTGCAAAATCCTGCTGCAGGTAAACGCTAAATGACTACAAAATACCTCTCAAAAATGTACCTATAAACTACAATCAAAATGGTGGAGTTGTAGGCTGCTTTGCAGCTGGCACACAGATGTAATGTGCACATGAATGTGATTAAATACCTACAAAAAAAATTATTTTTCAAACAGCTCTATTTTAAATACTGTCCCACCCTGTGTGTAAACTACTTCACCTGGTGCTATTGCCTTTTTAAAATAATGTGTGCGTGCGTGCGTGTATATATATCAATATATATCAGCCCCTGGCTGCCTTATTTAGCAGCTTGGGCTACACATGCCACCTTTCCATACTGTTATTTGGTAGTATTGGACATGTGCATAGGCTGACTGTGACCGGTCTGCTAATTGCAGGCCTGTCAAAGTGTAGAGCCTGGCAGCTGGCAAGATACTGCTCTGTATCTGCTGCCATAGGTAGCCTGGCAGTGTGAAGGAGAAGGTGCTTTTTTTTTTTTTACCCATAAAGTGTCCGGACTTTTGAACCTTGTATATATTTGAGCCCATTGTACTCCTGTCAATGTAATTTGTGGACTCAAATAAAGCATTTCAAATGTGTGTATGTTTTAAGACATCAAACCTGAGCCTGAATTTTCCTGGCTGTCTGGAGTTCAGCTGTGCATTTTACTGTGTGATGCTGTTTCTCTGAAGTTTGTTAGTTTTATTTTGTTATGTTGCTCCTTCCACTGGAATTTTCCACTTTCCACAGCAAATGGACGCCACAGACTCTGCTCTCGTCCAGAAGGAACTTTTGGAAGAGTTGTCACTACAACAGGAGACATTAGAGAGAGTCAGCAAGCTGTCCTTAGAGAAGAAGATTGACTTGTACACAGCGGCAGACAGTGAGTGGTGCTGTGTTCATGACGAATCAAAGATGAATTATAGTGCATTATATACATTACATATAAAATGATACACAACGTAGACAAGCTATAGAACTGAAACATTTCCTGCACTTTTATCAAAATCGGCATAGTGATCAATGAAATTGATTGGAAACTGAGTGCAAAGCAAGGCCTACTCTTTAATAGTGCCATTCCCAGTTCAAATGTGTTCTTCGTCTCTTGTTTGGATTTAGTTGCCTTGGTTTCCTCTCAGTTCCTAAACAATGAAGTCATATGTTAATCTTTGACCAAAGTTCTCTTTTTAAAACACTGTGAATGTAAAATGTAATGTAGCCCAAATGGAAGGTAAGACAGTGTGCCCCCTCTAGTGGTTTAATTAGAAATTTTATGTTTGCTTGTCAAGTCTCAATGATACATATATAATCATTTCACAAATATATTAAATCATTACACAAATAATTTAAAAGGTAAATCACAGAAACATGATTAAGATAATTATCCATCTACTCTAAGCCCATACATTCACTGAGAAAAATTTAAATGTAAAAAAAGAAAGAAAAATCAATAACAATTTTGTTGTAATAATTTTTCAGCTGTTGATCCCCTTCCTGTATCTGTCTCTTTCCTGTGTCTTAGGCCATGTCCGAATCAGAGCCCTATCTACTGCGTCCCATCTCCTGCGTACAGTGCACTGGCAGATGTGTGCTGTTTAATGTGCACTGTTTAGCACGGGACATGCAGTGCGCAAAAAATATCCCCCAAACTATTTTACAACCGTACTGTGGAAGTGTCGTAAGATGTCCCACCGTTGCGCGTCCGTGTCACATGTTGTTTTTGTTGTTATTGAAGTAAAACGTCAGCGAAGCTGCACCTCATTTTTGGCTTTTTTTTTTTTTTCTCTCAAAATGTTCGCATACTTCTTGAAGTGTGCTCCCGAATAAATTCAGTGAAACCCCTGAAGTAATTATATCATACAGTGGTTTTAAGTATACTACATTAAGAGAAAATTTTGCCTACTTAATGACTTTATCCTTCTGTCTACTCAACAAGCCTACCTAATAGAATGGAAGGGTGCTCGTCCTGTCTACTCAACAAGCCTATCTAATAGTATGGAAGGGTACTCATCCTGTCTACTCAACAAGCTTATTCAATAGTATGGAAGGGTGCTGATTTGGACACAGCCGATGTCCCCTTTCTGCATTTCATTCTCTCCCCTGTTTCTGTGTTCATTTCCTATTTCTGTGTTCACTTCCTGTTTTTGAGTCCCCTTGCTGTGGCCGTGTCCGAATCAGCACTCTTTCACACTGTTGAGTAGCCTTGGTGAGTAGATGGGGCGAGAAAGTCGTAGAGTACGCAAAAAATATTCAAATTGCAGTATACTCACCCGGATGACACACTTACTTCCGGGGTTTCGCTAAGTACATTCGGGAGCACACTTTTCAAGCAGTAGGCTACACAAACATTTTGGTCACATAAATATGATGTGAGCTTCATTTTAAAAAATGAGGCACAACTTCGCTGACGTTTTCCTTCAAATACAACAAAAACAACACGTGACATGGCAGCGCAAGAGTGGGGCGCAGGGTTGCCAGATCTGTTAGACTTTCCAGCCAAATGGTGACTCAAATCTAGCCCATATTATAGGCTATTTGTAACCAAAACTAACGTATTTTAAATAGAAATCATCATGTTTTTACTTTTTAAAATAAGTGCATACTTTGCGACTTTTCATTTTTACCTGTGACTGCTCTTTGAAAGTATCCCAATTTAGCTGTAAACTGCGGACATGGCAACACTGGTGGGACGTCTTATGACCTGCTTATGACACTTCCACAGTGCGGTTGGAAAATAGTATGGCGGATATTTTTCGCGGACTGCTAAACAGTGCACATTAAAGAGCACACTTCTGCCAGTGCACTGTACGCAGGAGACAGGGCACAGTAGATTGGGCTCTGATTCGGACACAGCCTGTGTCTCATTCCCTCTGCTGTATCTATGCCTCTTCCTGTGTCTGTGTTCACTTCCTCTTTTTGAGTCCCCTTCCTGTGTCTTATTTCCTCTCCTGTTTTGCATTCACTTCCTGTATCTCATTCCCTTTGCTGTATCTATTTCACTTCCTGTGTGTTCACTTCCTCTTTTTGAGTCCCCTTCCTGTGTCATATTCCCTTTCTGTTCCTGCGGTCACTTCCTGTGTCTCATTCCCCTTCCTGCTTCTGCATGCCACAGTTGTCCCAAAGGCACAGAGACAGAAAGGGCTGCTTGCCCTCTGGGAGGAGAGCACCAGAGGAGACTCCATCTTCTGCTGCTCGGCAGAAACGTTTGTGAAGATGCTGAGGAAGCGCTTCATCCACAAAGTCAAAGCCAAGCAGCCAGGACAGGCAGACGCAGGTCAGAACTCCATTCCCATAGATGGGTAAAGGGCAGTAGTTAATAATGCTTTGAGTTAGCCAGACCGTGCTAAAGTCCAGCAGGTAGACGGGTAAAGGGCAGTAGCTAATGGTGCTTTGAGTTAGCCAGGCCGTGCTAAAGTCCAGCAGGTAGACGGGTAAAGGGCAGTAGCTAATAGTGCTTTGAGTTAGCCAGGCCTTGCTAAAGTCCAGCAGTGGGTAGATGGGTACAGGAGGGACGCTCAGCAGGTAGATGGGTACAGGAGGGTCGCTCAGCGGGTAGATGGGTACAGGAGGGATGCTCAGCGGGTAGATGGGTACAGGAGGGTTGCTCAGCGGGTAGATGGGTACAGGAGGGTCGCTCAGCGGGTAGATTGGTACAGGAGGGTACAGGACGAATGCTCAGCGGGTAGATGGGTACAGGAAGGTACAGGAGGGACGCTCAGTGGGTAGATGGGTACAGGAGGGACGCTCAGCGGGTACATGGGTACACGAGGGATGCTCAGCAGGTAGATGGATACAGGAGGGAAGCTCAGCAGGTAGATGGGTACAGGAGGGTTGCTCAGCGGGTAGATGGGTACAGGAGGGTCGCTCAGCGGGTAGATTGGTACAGGAGGGTACAGGAGGAATGCTCAGCGGGTAGATGGGTACAGGAAGGTACAGGAGGGATGCTCAGTGGGTAGATGGGTACAGGAGGGTACAGGAGGAATGCTCAGCGGGTAGATGGGTACAGGAAGGTACAGGAGGGATGCTCAGTGGGTAGATTGGTACAGGAGGGTACAGGAGGAATGCTCAGCGGGTAGATGGGTACAGGAAGGTACAGGAGGGATGCTCAGTGGGTAGATTGGTACAGGAGGGTACAGGAGGAATGCTCAGCGGGTAGATGGGTACAGGAAGGTACAGGAGGGATGCTCAGTGGGTAGATGGGTACAGGAGGGACGCTCAGTGGGTAGATGGGTACAGGAGGGTACAGGAGGAATGCTCAGCGGGTAGATGGGTACAGGAAGGTACAGGAGGGATGCTCAGTGGGTAGATTGGTACAGGAGGGTACAGGAGGAATGCTCAGCGGGTAGATGGGTACAGGAAGGTACAGGAGGGATGCTCAGTGGGTAGATGGGTACAGGAGGGACGCTCAGTGGGTAGATGGGTACAGGAGGGTCGCTCAGCAGGTAGATGGGTACAGGAGGGTCGCTCAGTGGGTAGATGGGTACAGGAGGGTCGCTCAGCAGGTAGATGGGTACAGGAGGGACGCTCAGTGGGTAGATGGGTACAGGAGGGTCGCTCAGCGGGTAGATGGGTACAGGAGGGACGCTCAGCGGGTAGATGGGTACAGGAGGGTACAGGAGGGATGCTCAGCAGGTAGATGGCTACAGGAGGGTCACTCAGCGGGTAGATGGGTACAGGAGGGTCACTCAGCAGGTAGATGGGTACAGGAGGGACGCTCAGTGGGTAGATGGGTACAGGAGGGACGCTCAGTGGGTAGATGGGTACAGGAGGGACGCTCAGCGCGTAGATGGGTACAGGAGGGACGCTCAGCAGGTAGATGGGTACAGGAGGGACGCTCAGCAGGTAGATGGGTACAGGAGGGTCGCTCAGCTGTGTTTTGTGCTTCCCTTGCAACAGTGTTCATGCAGCTCCTGAAGCAGATCCAGGCCAGCTGCAGGATGGTCCCGGTGCCGGCGCCCTCCCAAAACCCCCAGCATGTGACCGCATTCCAGGTCTTCAATTACCTGAGCAGATGGGGCCTGTCGGACTTTGGGGAGCACATCTCTCATCTAGCTAAAGAAGGTACGCTGAGCCCCGAGGTGGGGGGGTGCTTGCTCCTGTCCAAGGGAAGAGGCTCTCATATGGTTTGTTAGAATAGATTTAGATTTAGAATAAACATTCATTGGGTACATTGCAGGCCCTGTCGGCCTCCATTTGATTCAGATCTCTCAAATTGGCATACCAAGCTGTGAATACCACTGCCCCTTCCTATCGGCAAACAGTGATTACACCGTACCCTCCAACCAGACCTCTCCATTCAGCATTACACCGTACCCTCCAACCAGACCTCTCCATTCAGCATTACACCATACCCTCCAACCAGACCTCTCCATTCAGCATTACACCGTACCGTCCAACCAGACCCCTCCATTCAGCATTACACCATACCCTCCAACCAGACCTCTCCATTCAGCATTACACCATACCCTCCAACCAGACCCCTCCATTCAGCATTACACCACACCCTCCAATCAGACCTCTCCATTCAGCATTACACCATACCCTCCAACCAGACCTCTCCATTCAGCATTACACCATACCCTCCAACCAGACCTCTCCATTCAGCATTACACCATACCCTCCAACCAGACCTCTCCATTCAGCATTACACCATACCCTCCAACCAGACCTCTCCATTCAGCATTACACCATACCCTCCAACCAGACCTCTCCATTCAGCATTACACCGTACCCTCCAACCAGACCTCTCCATTCAGCATTACACCATACCCTCCAATCAGACCTCTCCATTCAGCATTACACCGTACCCTCCAACCAGACCTCTCCATTCAGCATTACACCATATCCTCCAATCAGACCTCTCCATTCAGCATTACACCGTACCCTCCAATCAGACCTCTCCATTCAGCATTACACCGTACCCTCCAATCAGACCTCTCCGTTCAGCATCCTATCGGCAGCTGGCTGTTCCATCCCTTCCAGCTCCTGGCAGCCGCTCCTCATGGCCTCTTCTCTGCTCTCGTCCCCCGATAGTGGAATGACCTTCCCCAGTCAGGAAGCCAGATTGACTGGCTTTTTTCTACAAATATCTAATAACCGACCTTTTAAGGCTACGCCTCAGTGTTTCTATGAACAAAACTAACCCTTCACGCAGGTATCTGCCTTTCTGCTGGCACTGATTTGTGTGTACTTTTGCATATCTCTATCTCTATCTCTTGCTTACTATGTGAAATGCACTTTTGTTTAGTCATGTTGGTTAAATGTGTCTGCCAGATGACTGAACTGCAATTGTATAGATATGTCACACATGGTTTGTCATAGTTAATTCTTGTGTGTGTGTGTGTGTGTGTGTGTGCACATGTGAGTGTTTGAGTGTGTGTGTGTGTGTGTGTGTGTGTGTACATGTGTGTGTGCATGAATCAGTCAGTAGGAAAGCCAGTTAGGGAGTCAGTCAGTCAGTCACAGAGGGAGAGACATCCCCACTCATAGGGTTGCCTCTTCCAGCCAAAAAAAAAACGAACAAAACAATCGCTCCATCTGGCTAGAATCAGGCCACAGTCTTCCTCCTACATCCATCCATTATGCAACACACAAAACGCAGCGTGAGGCCGCTGCTCAGAACGAAACGCTCCTCAGAGTGAGACAGCAGCCTCCCTGTAAGGCTCATAAAACCGCCGACGGGTGAAAGGCAGCGATAACACCGTCTAAACTCCCCGCCCGAGTCTGCACCGCCAGGCCTTTACCCGGTGAAAATCACGCGCCTGCACGCAGACGCGCGCACTCCGCCACATCCGCCAGCTGAGGTAATCCTGAGAGGAGAAGGGCCACCAGGTCCACGACGCAGCTGGGTCTGACGGCTCGCCCTGCTCCAGGGCGTCTGGTCACGGAGGAAATGGCGGCGTCGCGTGTGCCAAGCATCTGGATTCTCTGTCTGCCAGAACTACAAAATTATCCAGGGGAAGCCGAGTTCTGTTTTCAACATCAGTCACTGGGGCTTTTTTCCCCATCTTGTCAGTGCACTATTTCGGTCATAGATTAAAGGAGTCATATTTTTCTGAATAATTTATGATTATTGCGTTAGTGGTCGAGAAAATATTTTGATGAGACGCAAACGTGAAAACAAATCAATTTTGCGAAAAAATTGTTTTGTGTGATGCTAGAAGCATTTGATGCATGATGATTCTGTATACATATTTGTGTAAAAGACTTGACCTTTGCTTAAGGTTGCTCTGGCATCTGTTTGATTTAGCCCTCAAGGTCATTGCTTTTCTAAACGCTTCTTCTTCGTTTGGGTGGGATCTTTTGTCCCACATCCCCAGGCTCGGGGCCGAGGGGCTATCCTTTTACCACCCCGAGCCTAGGGGGGGGTTCACCCGGACTATATTTCAGGGCACACCTCCAGTAGCCACGTCACCGTGTCATCATCCAGAACCGACAGACCATGCATCCCATTGGGTGCCCGATAAATCGGGCAGTCCAGGATGACATGGTCTGCGGTTTGTTCCTCCGCGCCACACTCGCAGGCTGCGCAAGAAGCCAAGCCCCATCTGTGCATCGATGAGCGGAAGCGCCCAACGCCGGTCCGGAGGCGGTTAAGCCTCACCCATGCCAGTCTAGGCAGGTCCACCCCAATAGGGGGAAAACCGACGTCTGGGATGAAGTCACGGAGTCTAGAGGTGTTCTCCTCCCACTCCGTGCTCCAGATGTAATCCGCCCACCGTGCCGCACTGATGTTAAGATCACTGCATTGCTGCAGGAATTCCTGTGCGGCAGGCACAAATGGGTGTCTCGACTTAAGGCGCCGGGGAGGCTCAGCAATTACAGCGAGCCTTTCGTGGAGCAGATGGTTTGGCTCCATGGCCCGGCACGCGAGACGTGCTGTGGCTCCCGCGCGGCGAAGCCCAGCGGGCTGGATGCCTGCAAGAATGGGAAGATTGTCCACGGGAGTGGGACGCAGGCATCCTGTCACGATGCGCAAGGCTTCGTTGATGGGCGTATCGATGAGGCGGGTGTGGGCACTGCGACACCATACCGGTGCGCAGTACTCACTAGTCGAGTAAACAAGGGCCAGGGCTGCCGTACGCAATGTTCTTGCGTCGGCGCCCCAGCCTGACCCGACTAGTCGCCTCATCAATGCCACACGAGATGTTAACTTCTTGCGCAGTGACTCAAGGTGTCGGCGAAACGTGAGCGACCTGTCCAATGTCACGCCGAGGTAGATTGGCTCAGCGCAGCATGGCAGGGGTGTTCCGCCAATATATATTCGGAGCTCACGTTTAGCCTCCCTGTTGTTAAGATGGAAGGCCGCCGACACCGTCTTTGCCTCGCTGAGCTTCAACCTCCATTTCCAGAGGTATGCCACTAGTGTCTGCATGTCCTGGCTCAAAGTCCCCTCCAATGACTGCCAGTCTCCAGCGGAGTACACCAACGCGAGGTCATCCGCGTAGGCATACTTCCGCGAGACTGTATCAGGCAAGTCATAAGTGTAGATATTATAGAGGAGGGGGGCCAGGACAGATCCCTGGGGGACGCCGTTCTTGAGGCGTCGTAACCTGCTTTGCTGTCCGCTACCGGTGGTAAGGTTAAAGCTGCGATTTCGGACAAGCTCCAAGATCATACTGACCATGTGCCTGTCCGGCAGCAGGCGGAGCAGCTTGCAGGTGAGGCCGCGGTGCCATACGGTATCATAGGCAGCCGTCAGATCGACAAAAACGGCTCCGGCCTTCTTCTTGAACGAAAAGCTGTCCTCGATGTCTTGAGTCATCAAAGTGACTTGGTCTACGGTCGATCTCCCGCGTCGGAACCCGGCCTGCTCCCGAGGGAGCAGTGGGTCGACGATCGGTTCGACGCGGGCGTAGATAAGACGCTCGAGGATCTTGAAGGGGATGCAGAGCAAGGAGATGGGACGGTAGCTCTTAGGATCCCCTTCAGGCTTATTCGGCTTAGGGATCGCGACAACTAGGGCTCTTCTCCAGATTTTGGGGATCTTGAGTTGGCGCAAGCAGGAAGAGAGGAAAGCTCTTAACCAGGACTTCAGGGCAGGTGCGGCATGGAGTATAAGCTCCGGGCAGATGGAATCAGGGCCCGGAGCTTTTCCTGGCTTTAGGTGCTGGAGGGCGGCAGCGAACTCCTCCGGTGTGAATTCACTGGAGATGTTATCGCTGCTAGATGTTGGGGCCCTCCAGAGGTCAGACACTTCCTTTGCCACGAGTCGTGATGACTCGCGGTCTTTACCCTCGTATACCCCATTTTTCACAAATTGTGATGCGATTTTATTTGCAGAAATGGGGCAGTGACGAGGTGAGTGTCTTGACCTGCCAGTGAGGTTGTTCAGGATACTCCATGCCTTGCGGCTGGAGTGCGAGAAGTCGATGGAATTGACAGCCTCCTCCCAGCGCTCTTGTCTCCTCCGGCCGAGTCTTGACAACAGGGCTGTAGCAGCCCTGTTTGACTCGGTTCCGGCAGGAGCCTGAAGGAAAACGCGGTAGAGGTTCTCGCACTCCGCATCCCAGCACGGTTTGTAGCTATTGCGACGTCCGCGTGGGATGGATTTCTTGGCCGCTTTCACTAACATGCCACAGAAGTCCCGGTATGCCTCATCCACGTTGTTGGTATTAGGCGATGGGAGACGCCACGTGGATTTGTTAGTGAAGAGGCGGAAGCGTTTCCAATTGGCCTTACGGAAATTCCATCGCTTCACCGGCTCACTCGGGATAGAGTCCACGAGTTTAGGCACGGTTATCAGCGATGGTCGATGTTGGGACCCGCGGGAACTTTCCGAGCACACGTCTGTCCGGGAGCTGGTTGTCTGCACCGACACTCGCAAATGCCACGTCAGGATTCGTCCCAGTGTTCCAGCGACCGGAGAGAAAGCTGGCTGCACCCTTTGGATCGTATAACAGGGCCAGGCAGTTGTTAGCTGCCCAAGCAGCCAGGTTCTCTCCGTTGGGCGTGTTGGTATTGTACCCCCAGTCTTCATGCTGACAGTTAAAGTCGCCAGCATAGAGACAGGGGTGGGGGAACACCGGGACAGACACCGGCGTGAATCGCGAGGGGGGAGGCTTGTAGACGTTTACAATTTTAAAACCGGCAACGTCCACGCACAACCACTCAATCTCCGAGTCAGCCGGAGATTGATCGGCGAGAGTCCAGCTCAGCCTTTCATGGACAAACGTGGCAAGGCCGTGTTTCCTGCTTAGGATAGACCCAGCTAGTGTGAAATTTGGTAATACTAGCTTATCTGCTGAAAAGCAATGGGTCTCCTGGAGGAGGATGACGAGGGCCTTGGTGGTATAGGCCAACTCCTCAATGACGCTGATCTTGTTGGAGGTGAGTCCTTCGGTGTTCAGCTGCAGTATTCTGGGTTGGAGGCCAGCGGAGTAATCACCACCGGCTCTCCTCCCCGACTGCAGCCGAGCACCAGCCCGGGTGAGGGCCCTAACTTGGCAAATTCTGTTTCGCTCATGACTGCGATTGGCAGTCATGAGTTACTGACGGGAGACACCACGAGAAGGTGTTCTAAACGCTCATGTGCTGCCATTAAAAAAAAGAATATTCATATTAAAGCATAACTGAACTTTGGTAGAACTTTGGGTTGTGTAGTTGCCTGGCCATGATATGAGTCCAAATGGTGGCGAAATATGTTTGTTAGTTGCTCTGTGCTCCCCTGGGGTGATAATCCAGAATAGGGTATTTGTCGCTCTCCGTTCACTTTTAAATTAAAACGGTCTCAAAATGACGTATACGAACGTGAACGAAGCGGATTCTGTCAATACAAACAATAACCAGTCTTCTTACGTATTTTTTTTTGTGTAATGAAAATTATTTATAAATGTTCTATTTTCTTCAATGTTGTTAGCAAGCTACCAGAAAAGATGAGCAAAACGTCCGTAGGAACGCTTGCTTCCGTGGAAATTTGGACCAATGAGTGGTTTCTGACGCATCAGCGCATTAAACACGGTTTCTGGCGCAAGAATTACCTACCGGATCTACGGTCCAAATAAAATACAAAAAAGTCTGGAATGGGCATATCATGGCCAGAACTACACAACCCAAAGTTCTACCAAAGTTCAGTTGTGCTTTAATATAAAATTAATGCTGACCTGAAAAACCAACGTCTCCATACCTTGTCGCATTCCTGCACCGGTGACAATCACTGCTTGTCGTCCTTCCGCAGTGCACCTGATGGGGGCGCTGGAGAGCCCGGAGAGGAGGAGGGCCCTGAAGAGGCTGAAAGGGAGGCGGGTCGCCGAGCTGCAGCCGCTGGGCCGCACGCTGGAGCTCCTGGCCCTCCTGCAGACCGACCAGAACCACAAAGTGTCCCGAGCCGCCAGCTCCTGCCTGTGCGGTGCCTCTGGCTGTAGGCCCTTCAGGGCGAAGGTACGGCCCTATCACACCTGCATCGGCCGTATTTTTAAAAAAGAGACAGTTCTCAATGTGTGGAACAGCTCGACACGTCAAGAAGTAGAATTAGAGACCCTCAGGGGTGTTCGAGCCCAGGCTTGTCACGGCGCTCTAAGTAGAATTATGGGGCTGAGAACTGAGAGGCCTATCCAGGTCATTAAGCATTCCTGCTTTGTTATGCACAAGGCCAGGCTCGGCGCCTTAAATGTTAACGTCAAAGTGACGCACGCATTGCTTGAGCTCGTAATTCTCCAAAAATGTGTTAATTATAACTTGTTAAGAGTGCCTGAGGCTGTATAACGGGGGCGTGAAACTGGTCCTGGAGGGCTGGTCTTTTGTGACTTTCTTTCAATCAGCAACTTGTGTGCAGACTCTTTAGCCAATCGATGACTTATATTAAGCACTTAAGCACAGGAACATGTGAAAAAGCAGCAGACACAGTGAGTGTGAGATCCCTGCTGCATAATAAGCAGCTATAAAGGCTGATGAGCGCACCAATGTGATCATTAATGCCATTGCTCTTCCTGTGTTTCTAACTGCAGGCTGTAGTGTATTACACACAGATTCTGAGGGACAGAAGCGCAGAGCGCCAGCTAGCGGCCTGCCTGGCGTTGAAGTGTCTGAGGGTGAGTGTGGCCCTCGGGGGCCGTCTCTGTGGGTTACAGCGCGGGCGTGTGTGTGTGTGTGTGTGTGCGTGCGTGCGTCGAGGATCCGCTCAGCCCCATACGTGTGTCTCTGCTCCGGGGTCAGAAATGCATGCTCTCCATCTCAACAGATTCAACACTAATCCCGCCTCCCTCCCCAGGATGCTAATCTGCTTGGTTTTTGCTTTATCTGAGCTTTTATTTAAAAAAATTATCTGCTGTGCTCCAGACGGATTTCGGTTTGGGCCTATAGCGGCGCAAGAGAGGTTTCTCGCAGCTCACTGACGGCGAGCGGGTGGCCAAATGAGGAAGGGGAAGTGTTTCAGAAGCGCCTCCTCAGCAGGGCCTGTAACTCTGTCGGGGGGCTTATCTGTGGAGCCGGGGGTGGGGGGGTCCTGCCGCCTGGATTACGTGCGGATTATTCCTCCCCGGAGGAGATGGGACCGCGTTACGGCCGAGTGAAAGCGGGATTAAGCGCTATGATGCGCTACTCTGGTTTCGCAGGCTGTGGAGAGCGTGGAGCAGGTGGCCGAGCTGTGGTGGTCCGCGGACGAGGATGTGCGCAGCGCGGCCCGGGAGACCGTGCTGTCCTTCGGTAACTACTGCCCTCTGCGCAGCCGTCTGCGCCCTCAGATATATCCGCCAACAATCTTTATTTCATATGGTTTAATATTTAAAACTATTCACCCCTTAAAGGGGAAGTCCAGATAACAATCTTTATTTCATATGGTTTAATATTTAAAACTATCCGCCCCTTAAAGGGAAAGGCCAGACAACAATCTTTATTTCATATGGTTCAATATTTAAAACTATCCGCCCCTTAAATGGGAAAGGCCAGACAACAATCTTTATTTCATATGGTTCAATATTTAAAACTATCCGCCCCTTAAATGGGAAGTCCAGACAACAATCTTTATTTCATATGGTTCAATATTTAAAACTATCCGCCCCTTAAAGGGAAAGGCCAGACAACAATCTTTATTTCATATGGTTCAATATTTAAAACTATCCGTCCCTTAAAGGGGAAGGCCAGACAACAATCTTTATTTCATATGGTGTAATATTTAAAACTATCCGCCCCTTAAATGGGAAGTCCAGACAACCAGCAGACACTGCAGCCCTTCAGGACCAGATTCTGACAACTGTGACCTCTCATTTCAAATGTTTCACATATAATACTTTAGCCCACAACAATGAAACTCATCGTAAATAATGGATTCAGAAAATTTAGTGGAGGCTGCGGTTCAGATGAAAAATTAAATTAAGACATTTCAGTTACTGTATGTCTTAAACATTGTGCTTGTGGCTAAATAGTTATTTATTTTTTATGATTTCTGAATGGAAATAATATCTTACTACATTCTTAGTAATATCATACTACAGGGGTATTCAACCTTTTCCCGCAAGGGCCGGTGTGGGTGCGGGCTTTTGTTACAAACAAGCAGTTACACACCTGATTCTACTAATCAATCACTAGAGTCTTTGCTAAGGACCTTGATTAGTAGAATCAGGTGTGTAACTGCTTGTTTGGAACAAAAGCCCACACCGGCCCTTGCGGAATAAGGTTGAAGAGCCCTGTCATACTACATTCACATAGCAAAAATAACTATACGTTACAAAATCTATATTAACCCGATTATAAACATTAAACTGAGCATTAACAGAAACGTGAGTATTTATGCAATTATGCTTTTAGTAAAGTATTCAGATTTTGGCTAACTTTTTTTTGGTATAACCAGTTTGGTTAATTAATAATAATTCTTGACTGACCATGATAAACTCATGGATGACCAGTGAATATACAGCCTGTCTGCCCAATAAAATGTCAGTACAGCAGCTACAAAACATAATGGCTGGCTTCAATCAACATTTGTCCTTAACGTTGACTAACAATTAAAAGTAATACGTCTATAGTTCAGCCATCACAAAAACAAATTAGCTAGGAGTTGTGAAGAAAAATCATAAAGCTTGTGTTTACTTGCAAGTCAAAGTTAACCAATGTTGATTGAATACAGGTCCATATCTTTATGAACCTGCTGCAGCCAGGAGCTCTAAGTGAAATCCCTCCTACTTGCATTAATCCATCCATGTATCATCGACACGTTTATTCTCTGTACAACCGGTGCTGATATCTATTGCAGAAGTAAATGTATCCAGTTTTATATGCCAGCAGTAAAAACAGAACGCCAGCTACTTAAACTGAATCAATGCCAGTGTTAATTAGATTCTATTACTGAATACACAGCATGGTTATTTGTGAAATGGCTGCTGTGTATTCCTCATTCAACACAGGTGCACAGGTCCCATGATGAGCACCTTTCATTAAGTTTGTACAACGCAGTCGACTTTTAATTCCGCAGGCTTATTTCATCTGTATTTGTCCTATATATGTGTTAAGTATATAGGCGTGAACCGCATCAAAGGGTAAGACTCAGATACTGGAATACAAGAGAAGCCAGTAAAGGTGGAGCGGCTTGATTATATTTATATAAAGACTGGTTTTGCAATAACTCGTTTGAGGAAAGTTCCGGCAAGGGTTCTTTCGTTTGCCTGTTTAACACACAAGACTCACTGTGAAGAGTCACGGTCCATCCAAAAAGCACACGCACTGTCAAAAGCGTAATCTCACTAGGACCAGGGATAGCCTAAAGGAGGAGGAAAGCTCAGGGATGAACGGAAAGCCTACTCACGCTGCAGCCCTGGTCTCGTGTCTTATTTTCACAGATTATTAGCTGAACGGGCTCTAGTAGCCTACTGGTGGAGGGTGGCTATACACATGCATGTTAGGGAGTGTGGCTGCATCGAACAAGTACATCGTGCATCAAAAATGGTACAATATCCGGATACATATTGTAAGATACGTCTTTTGAATTTAATTTATAAGGCTAACCTGAAATGAGATGCAAAGAAAATCCGGCTATAAACTTTTGTCAGGACCGCTTGGCTGCTGTCCCTCATCTGTATATTACATAACACACATTTCGCAGACGCTTTTTTCATAGGTGTACCGCTGTTGACAAACTGACTTTATTGTCGGGAATGTGCATACAATGTGCACATATTGCGAGCCCCAGCCAGCCAACCAAACAAAATACTTAGCTTATTGTTCAGCGCACACGCACACACACATACAAAACCAGTCAACTGATCAGCGCATAACCAGGTAACCTGCCAGACAGCCAGGTCTGACACTGTTGCTCAAGTACCTCAGGTGGATGCACTCACAATCTCCATGGTGACAGGAGCAGCTGTTCAATGAAAATGATGTAACGGAGGCTAACGCCATGTCCCCGGAGTGCGCCTTACAGTAGCGGCGCGGTGATGCGTGGTCTCACCTTCAGGAACCCAGGAAATGGCACATAATGAACAAAAGCTTCCCCAAAATCGATCGTCTTTGAAGCCCAGCAGGGTCTGTGTCCTTTTTCCCTTGCTTAGTCTTCATCTCTATCTTTTGCTCCTCTTCTTCCTCTCTTTCCCAGGTAAAAAAGGCCACTCCGCCTTTCAGAGAATGGATCAGATTCACTGCGAGCTCCAGGAGGAGGCGTACAGGAATCTGGACACTGAAATCACCATTTTATGAAGGAACCGTGTACCACCCACCTCCTTCTTTTCCCAGCAGTGCTCCTGGGCCACACAGCTTTGATGGGAGGGCAAAGGTTAAAGGTCACCGGGCCAAGCGCAATGGCAAGACATCCAATAGGACTAGAGCTTCCTGCTGATCAGTGAAGACCAATGGAGTGTCAATCGTTATAAAGGCAGTGACTTTACAAAACAAGTTTGAACAAACTTTTACAGAATTATCAGGTTCCAACCGATGTAAAACATTTTTCATGTAATTATAAATAATGCTTAGTATATTTCATTAATATGCACTTCAGTATTGGTTTAATATAGAAAAATATATGATGTCAGTATGATGATGTATAGAACTGTTTAGAGGACTGAATTATAACTCTTAAATATTGCTCCAGTTACACAACAGCAGTGATCTCAGGATGTGTGTGTTGGGTCATCAAAGGGCACATTTTAAAAGAAATCCAAGGAAAGAATGAGGTTGGACATAAGCATTTAAACCATATTTCGAGCCACACATTAGTTGTATAGATCCAGCTCTGAGTAAAGATTTCTATTCAATTGCTTAACATTACAAAGGGTTCAAAATTAATGGGTGGAGCCAACATCTGAGATATTAACTTGCTGATCTGAACCAATCATTGTATTTCGTTGTAAAGAACGGAAGCTTTTGATTGGTTCAAACATGGCAGCTATTATACAGCTAATGGTAGCTCCACCCATTTTCGCAATCCTGATATCTTGTTCTCCTGCCAAGAGGTTTGCGAAAAAACGGGAAGACATGTTTTTTCACACTGAAGTCCTCCTGTACAAATAAAAGTTGTGTTTCCTGACTATAGTGCTCAGAGTTAAGCCATTTCAAGGGCCTGATTTACTAAGACCTTTAGCGTGTGCTAAAACGTTTTAGCACACGCAAAACTAATAACACAATGAATGATCAGTGCAAGACAAATACCATGACCGATCATTTGTCATGTTATTGGTTTTGCGTGCGCTTAAAGGTTTTGCACACGCTAAAGGTCTTAGTAAATCAAGCCCTGTGTGTATTCTGCTAAGGCTAAAGCTAATCACTACTGAAAATGAGATTAATGGAAGCCAGAACAATTTATTTTTACTATTGCAATTACACGTGAAAGCAATCGCTGCAGTTCAGGAAATCCCATATCCTGCCATCACAAATCATGCAACGGACACATTTATATACTGCAGCGATTACGCAGTAAAACCATCCATTATGTAACGGCTACAGTGGTAACTGTATAGGCAGGTCCAAGAGGGGTAATAATTACACTGCCTTTCACCCAAGACACATTCATTTTATTCCCCAGCCACACATTTTACGTCGGCTGGTGAAATTTAACAAAATCTTCGATTTAGTTGGGATGTTAACGATAACCGTTTTCATTTTTCATTAACTTTTTTTCAGACTGAGCATTCTGCATCAGTCTTAGACCCAAGTGCTTCTTTCATACCCGGGGAAGAGAAACGTGTCCATGAAATGAGGAAGTTGTTCATAGAATACATTTCTTCAGTACCTCTTGCCTACGACATTTTTATTGACTGCCTTTAAATCTGTCAAGCATAAAATGTGCACCTGCAGTGGTTTTTGCAACCAGCATACAAATTCATCTGACAACCAAGCATCAGATTATATTCCTCATTTTGACAGTTTGCCAACAAAATGTGGATCTTTCCAAAAGAGAGAATAATGGACTCTTCACTTGGCGTTTGGCAAGCACTGAACGCCGCAGAGATTATGAATTTCTAAAGGATTGCCACAGACAATCTAAACTATCTATTCAATTTGAAAACATTGCTCCCATTCTGTGCTGTGGGTATAATCAGTACAACATAACTAATTTCCTTTTTTTGGTAATTAGCCTCACAGAAGTGGTGGACATTTGACGTTATAGGAAGAACTGAAAGACCGTTTGGAAAACCAGACCAAAAGCAAGAAATAAAGATGCCGTTAACCTATACTTCAAATTAAGTGTCCATAGGGGCCGATTTAATACAATTCATGCATTTTTGAGTTTCCCTTCACATTAATCTCTATCTATAACTGTGTGAAGAGAAATACTGTGCAGAAACAGCAGCTTTTCAGAACGTTACAGGAAAGTCAAAGCAACTCCAATTTCAACTGGAGAAGCGAGGGCTCTGTGCTTCAGCAATGCTAGCCGTTCTGAGACAGCAGCGATGCCTCCCTGTTAGATACACCCAAAAAGTCATAAATATCCAACGTGGCTCAGTACTACTCATTACTTATGAATTCCAAAGAAAACTGCGGTGCCTGCAGTGAAAAGAGGTAGGGGAAAGACCAGTCGTATGTTAAAACATTTATTGAATTGGTGCATTTAAAAAAAAAAAAAAAAATGATTTGGTGCTGATTGCCATCCCATGCAACAGGCTGTATGTACACAGATAAGCAATGAAGAAAATGAGGAGGGGCGGAGCAAAGAGGGGGGGGGGGGGGCAGAAAATGGGTAAGAGGAAGGGTGGGGGCGACAGGGCTGAGACGAGAGGGAGGCTCACAGCTTTCGAAAGCACCCATTGGCAGTGTTCCAACTGAAGGAGAACACAACAAATCCACAGAAAACAAAAGAACACTAGCGTCTCGATAACCGACAACGCAGTCAGCGAAAAGCCCCGGTTATATAAAAAAAAAAAAAAGCATCCGCTTGTTTGTTTGCAATACCGTAATGCAGAAGTCCGCACTGTCATTACACTGGGTTCAACATGACCTCGTCATTCCCTAATGTGGGTTTGCTGCACCGCCGTTTTTGTTCCGGCGCAAGTCTCTGAACGGCAAAACATTAAGCGTACATTTTTCCCCCCCTCAACACCGCCACCCGTTTCAGGGCCCGTACTAATCACCGCAAGCGCACGTCTGAAATTCAGACGGGTACCGCGGTGAAGCGAAATAATACCAAAGGATTTCCAAAACCTTACATCCAATGTGGATAGTAAGCAGTAACAATGATTGGTTCATCTGCTTCATCAAGCATAAGGAAATAAAAAATAAAATAAAAAAAAGGTTTCGTAAAAAGCTCTAACAGCAATTTTCTACACATTAGTCATTGTGCCCCGCCTATGTAGTTTTGTGATCTGTGAATACTAGTTTAAAATGCATAAACATGCCGGTAACCGTGCCAACAGCCCCTACTGCACAACTCTTCTCTCAACAGGCCAGAAGCCAAGCAGAGGCTAGAGGCAGCTGCTAATTTTATGCCTGCGATTATTTCTTGTATTAGATATCAAAAGCTCCAGTTACGCCTCTCCGTACAGACAGAATGAAAATAGAAAGCTCTGGGTCATATGATCTCGCGCTGAATTGAAGAGGCATGCGGAGGAGCTGCAGGGGACATGTTAGCGGAGAGCGCCTGAGCAAACCGCCATATGTTTACAGTTCTGAACTTCTCATCTGTCAAAATGGCTGACATTTCTGAAGGCTGTGGAACATCAAGGGATTGTGGGAATTTTACCCCCCCCCCCCCGCCCTGCACCCACCCACATTTCAGAGCCCAAAAGCATTGCTGTTCATTCCCAGTACCCAATAGATACATTTCTTTTATTTTTCCCCAGTGCATCTCCAGATGGCTGAGGAACATAACCCACCTGATCCCACAAACCAAACTGATCCGGACTGACATGGGCTTGGGACCTACCCACACATTAGAAAACTGAGCACAAAGGTGTGCATCATTCAAAACCTAATTTATATACATGAGAAATCTACTTCAATTGGCCCGAAGGTTTCAAACTGAAAGGAAGGACAAAAAAAAACATTGACAGACCTAGAATAATGATACAGCAGAAATTTCAAATACAAATATGTGGGTTCCACACAATTTCACAAAGGATCAAATCAGAACTATGTACTCTAATCTCATAATAGCAAACGGTGTATCATTGGCTGTTGCCAACATGTATTACAAAACACACAGTACAAATGGAGTTTTTTTTCTTTTCTGGGTTTCATTGTCAAAAATGCATCTTTTAAGAGCGGACAGGGCAAAACTCATTGAACATTGTGTGTGGAGAGGTTTCAACACTGTGCTTATCAGTTCCATTGTCACTCCAAGAGGTGCATAGTATAATTGAACCCCAGACCTCTTATCAAGCATTCACTCATTCCCCAATCGGTCCTAAAGCTTTCTAAACAGATACAAAAGTACCAGAGAAATGTCATGTCGTCTTCAATCCTATAACATTATTGTGGATTTTCATTGAAGCGGATCAAGCTCGGCTAAAGGTCTTCCCCCCAAGTACACGCTCGCTAAGTATAACTCCGATAGCAGTTCATCCCAAGATTTGCTGGCAGCAGACCTCGCAGTCAATCTAATCTGCGATGGATAACAGCAGCTGCTGTGTCCAGTATTCTCACTCAACACGGGGGGGGGAAAATCGACGTGAGACAAACCCCCATCTCATTCATTTCTAGCACATTGAAAATAACTCCCGTCTAGTTTTTAAAAACCCATCTTTATTAAATTAGGTGATATATCAATTACAGTGTGCCAATACCACCTTACTACACAGAATTTGGAGACGACGCCCATCGAACTTGTGATTGTTCCAATTTCTCTGCCGATTCTGTGAGGCGTCAGACATCCACCAGTCTACAGCGGGTCACAGTTATTCACGTAAGATTTTTTGTTGTTTCTTTTTCCAGCCATGTAACACTTAAGACTCAACTCATTCCAAATAGTATTCCACTTCCACAACCGAAACACACACGCGCGCACACACACTCAAAACACTGCTCTCTACCATTTTGGGAAATATCAGCATCGTGTTATGACAAAAACACAAACGGATGCGTGAACTTATCGGCAATACGGGGGGGGTGGGGCGCTAGTCAACCCATGCAAATCGTAGATCCAGTAATGCTGATGGTGGATGCAGGGCAGTGGTGAAGGGGGGCCTTTACACTCAAATCGGGATGGTTACGGTGGAGAATGACGTGACCTGTCCTGCCGATACAGAGGCAGGGGCCGAGGAAATACGACGTTCTTCGCAGACTTGAGAGTCCAAAGTCGGGATGTTATTCACAGTCTAGATACAGATTGTCCAGTGTCCTTGTAGATGGCAAGTCAGCACAGGAGCTTGGTTCACACTGCGGACAGAGGCATCTAGGTGCCCACGACGCTGGGGTCGTGGGCCGAGTCCGGCAGGGGAGAATCGTGGCAGTGGTACAAGAAGCAGTTTCCCCAGCAGCTATAACAGAGGAGAAACAGGGCTGCCAGGAAGACCAAGGCACAGATGGTGCACGGCTTCCTCTCCAACAGAAAGCTGAGCAGGTAAAAGCCCATAAACATTGAGTGGTTGAACCATAAGGCCGGGTTCAACGGTTTCGGGATGAGAAGGACCGGCAACAACCACTGAAGGCAGTACATGGTCTCAGATTAGTACGAACACCGACCTCAAAATGACGTCCGCACAGCTGGACCAACACAAAAAACTCAGTGGCCACCGATGAACAATGGGGGCTGATGTTTACCTTATTAGCGTCAAGTCAGACCTTTGGGAAACAAAACCAAAAACATTTTAAGTTAATAAACGAGGACAGTATTTTTCAACTTACTCAAGATTCAGCCAAGTACAAAGTTGCAATCACAGAAAAACAACATTACAACAGTCGACTTTGAACACAGAAGATGACAAGATAACGTTATAACTTTTCTAGACTTCGGCAACTAAAGTAACAGCAACAAATAATAGTCCACACTTTCCGACCTAGCTGGAGAACTTGAAAGAGAAATCTAACGTAGCTATCGTTACTCAAAAACGAGCTGTCTGGTAACGTTAGCTAACATCAACTAGCTAACGTTACTGGACACACACTTTCTTGTCCAATTGTCCCAACAAAAAAAAAAGCGATTCTCCAAAACAAGTTTTTTCACTAGCTGATTTATTCTTCTGCAGTGCAAATTCATTATTTTGTGTGGAAGATGGCTGGTTAAAGGTAGTAATGTTGGCCCACACACTAAACGGGCAACACAGCTGGCCATGTAAAATGCACTGCTACATAACGTTATATGGCGTAACGTTGCACAGGAAAATGGTGTAACTTTGCTACTCTGACGCACTATGCCAGCATAGCAAGCCACTTACAGCAGTGAATGGATTTCCATTTTATAACCAAACCTGGCGATTTATCTTCTTTGATTGTTAGGTTATGTTAGCTAGCGTGCTAACGTTACTTTGCTTTCTAGCCAGGCCGTCAAACTGCCAGACCCTGTTGCAGTAAATCAGCTGCCTGACGTTAATAATTCAAAATTAACTCGCTAACTGTATTAATCTAAACATAAATAACGTTAACGTTAGTCTGCAGGCGACCGATCATCTATAGAGCATCATGACAATGTCTGACTGGACAGCTAGCTAACGTTAACCAGCTAGCGGTGTTTATCTGAAGACTGCAAGACGATCACTTAGCTAGCAAACTAGATTAACACTTTATACTGAAACATCACAAATCAATATTACTTCCATGCTATATAATTATGGAAACGCGAATTGTCGTTACATTTTTATTGGATTGATGGCTAACATTAGCTAGCTAGAGCTACAAACAAAAATCAGCGTTTTTTAGGGCCACATGAGCTAGCTAGTTGGTTTAAAATTGACATCTCTACACAAGAGCTAAGGTCCCTATAATTGAACATATAGTGGAGCTATATTTTTTTAAAGCAGATGTAGTCCTTTTTGTTGCTGTTGTTTTTTTGTTTTTTCAGTCAATTCCCAAAGATTATGAAACAGACCTGCCATTCTCGGAGATCACTTTATTCCGTGCAGGCTAATCGCCACCATTATCATACAGCTTACATCCTGCGCACCTTCAGCTCTTTCTCAGGACCCCAGAGGGATAAAGGTGTCCATATCAAGTGCCTGAGGTTTATCATACAGCTTTCTGCGCACCTTCAGCTCTTTCTCAGGACCCCAGAGGGACAAAGGTGTCCATATCAAGTGGCTGAGGTTTATCCATTGACTGTATAAAAATAGGGTTTATCATATAGCTTCCTGCGCACCTTCAGCTTTTTGTCAGGACCCCAGAGGGATAAAGGTGTCCATATCAAGTGCCTGAGGTTTATCAGACAGCTTTCGGCACACCTTCAGCTCTTTCTCAGGACCCCAGAGGGACAAAGGTGTCCATATCAAGTGCCTGAGGTTTATTAAGGGATGTAAACCTTTTACAACTTACTACTAGAAAATATTAGAAAATGACTGACCATTGTCATACATTTAATGTTTTGTATTTACTTTACATTTTTAAAACTGTTAGATGCGTACTGTTGTTGTACACAAGAGCAGAAATCATCCTCTTCGGTCCATAATCGGTTTCCAGTGTCTCAATCGGGTTGCAGTGCCTCGATGACCATTGGGTTGCGCCAAAAGTAGATATTGCATATTATCGAGTTGGAGACCACACGGGCAGAACGACGTCGTAGGCTACAGTAGCCGTTATTACAGAGATAAACTTTTGAGTAAATGTCACATGTAAAAATACCATATTTTACCATTATGGAACTGTGTTTGGTTACGAGTAAATAAAGGATAACCGATG
Source organism: Synaphobranchus kaupii (assembly GCA_029718625.1). Lineage (NCBI taxonomy): Eukaryota > Metazoa > Chordata > Actinopteri > Anguilliformes > Synaphobranchidae > Synaphobranchus > Synaphobranchus kaupii. The sequence goes on along the minus strand of CM056380.1, from coordinate 14,729,010 downwards.
AAAATAGGTGGTAAGAGGTATACCTCCTCAAAGCTGCATTGAACACTGTGTTAACTTAGTTTTGAGGATGCCTTTACAAATAGAATATTGGGAAACTAGAATATAAATTGACAAGTAGAAACCTCTGATACAGAGAAGTGATTGGCGCTACATGTAGCCTCAATCACATATCCTCTCTGCAGTGGCCTGCATTTTCCCCTTAAACTTATTTTAATTGCAGGTTTGGCTCGCTGTCATTTGCTTTGTCTTTGAACTGTTCTTTTCCCACATACAGATTTTTACCTGTTAGACCAAAAAATATTTGTTTATTTTTGGCTGCCAGAATGTTCAGAAGGCTTTAGAGGTTACAGACTTTGATCATTTTTACTAACCACAAACAGGCAATTTCCAGAAAATGCTCTGGGTCTAGTATCTGTTAAGCCACTGTTCCTGTGTGTGGATGGGCCCCACGGTCTGGTATTTTTGTTAAGGCACTGTTCCAGTGTGTGGATTGACCCCACAGACTGGTGTCTGTTAAGCCACTGTTCCTGTGTGTGGATTGGCCCCCATGGTCTGGAATCTGTTAAGGCACTGTTCCAGTGTGTGGATGGGCCCCACAGTCTTGTATTTGTTAAGGCTCTGTTCCAGTGTGTGGATTGACCCCACAGACTGGTATCTGTTAAGGCTCTGTTCCAGGTCCAGACTGTTCCAGTGTTAATTATGGCTGGCAGCCCTGCAAGGTAACACATATCCGCAGGGCTCTATGCTAAATTATTTTCCAAGGAGCATATGTGCTCCTAAGTTCAAAAATTCAGGAGCACACGAATGCATCCCCATTAGTAGATGTGCTCCTAAATTATTTTTCCAGTTAGCACACATACATTTTCAGGAGCAAATGCTGAGTGCTAAAATGGGAGCATTGTAGAGTCTCTGGGTGGGCTGGCTGTCTCATCACTTACCAGTGCCCCCTGCTGGTAAATCCACTTGCTCGAGCTGCACATGAAGGGTGTTTCTCTGAATTGTTTCTGTCCAATCTCAATCTCTTGTGGACAGCAGTGTGAAACAAAATGGCAGCATGACATGACATGTATTTTGTTTTGGAAGAGAGCATGTTATTGTCGGCAGTCTCCTGAATCAATAATGGCTGTTTCAGAGATGAGGCTGGTGAATACGATTGGGCATTCCAAACCGGGAGAAAAAATTGAAAAAAGTCTGTGCATTGAATTGTCTTCGGACACCATTTTGTTTTTTTTGCAATGCTTCTACCAAATTTTACAATCTAGCACAATATAAAAGTAGCCGTTAAAAAGGTATAGTTTGTGTGTTTTTTTGCACGGAATCTCTTAATGGTAAAAGAGAGGCACTGTATTTGCGGTAATAACTGTTCTTGCAAATAATACAATTCTGTGAATGGTGCAGTATTTACAATTGAAAAGACTGCTGTCATTAAACAAAACTGGTCTACTCATTTAACTATTTTGGCCTTAGGATTTTATGATAAACAGTACAGTGATACCTCTTTAATCTATATATCCGAAAAAAACAACAGCAGTTATGTTTTGTTTGTTATTTATTAGTATATATTTTTCCATGCATTAACCACTAGATGGCAAACTTTTACAAAAAAGAAAAAAGATCCCGAATGCATGTATTTTAAAAAACCCTTGGATATGACTGTACTTTTCCTTATGCATGTTTTCGAATACATTATGTCTCTCAACATACATTTCAAGCATTATATTTACCCAGTGGAGGAATACGTTATGTTTGCAACTTAGCCTGTGGTCCCCCTTCCAGGTCACCAAAAATGTTCAAACCTTGAATGATTTTGTTTTAAAGTTCCCTGTTGGTCAAAGGATTATGAGAGATGCTCTCATTAGTACGCCTATGTTTTATTTTTTTCGTCTGACATTTCAGCCTTTAGCGAATGTATTTGACATTTGTACATGGTAAGCCTACTTATCGTGACAACACACCCTAGATGTAAATGTCACCCTGATGTAAATCTAGAGTCTGTGTGTCTTTCTTTGTTTTTGTTTCGAGGTCCGATGACCTAATTATTGACTTAGAACTTCCCTACAGCGGTCGTGTTCCAATAGCCTGTGACTTATTAATAGCAGTAATACCAGATTGGTATAGGGATCTTCATGTATTCTGAGGCGCTATACAAGAATATCAAAATTAAGAAGCAGAGTCAAGTTCAGTTAAAAGTCTAAATGAAGAGGAACAGGTGCACAAAACAGGAGAATCTTAAGCACTACTGTCATAATTTGGGTGGCACGGTGGTGCAGTGGATAGCACTGTCGCCTCACAGCGGAGCCTCCTCAATCCTTGTTCCTTGGTCCTCCGAGCAGCATTTGGCGATTTGGAATGTCCTTAAAGATGATGAACCTTGATCGATTTCCGGGTCAGGCGAGGACCAAGACGAAGACGGCTAAAATAAGCGATTGGAATGAACCCCCTCATGAGACAGGAATGGCTAATCTGATGTGTCTGCCCTTTGAAAACAGCACCTAAAGGGATTTGAACATGACTCCGCAAACTGTGAGGATTCTGTCTCGGTGCCTTTCTGAAACTGCGTTATTTAAGTGGTAAATGACCTTTATAATTGACCTAAACACTGGACCACTCTCAACATGGTTACCGTTGCCATGACAGGCCCTCGAGAGGCAGTGTGAGCTAATGCGGGAGAAGTATGAGGAGATCTTGTGTGGCGTCTTATGTTAGGATTTTCAGTTTGTAGGAAATACAGTACAACATATTCTCAACCTAATGAAAACAGTTAAAAAAGCAATATATTCTCCCAATTGACAGAAATGATCAATGAAATCAGTTTGTACAAAATCAAGGTTCCTTCAATAACAAGCTACAAGCAACTGAAGGATACAAAGTATATTGAAAGCAGGTGCTCCCACACAGGTGTGGTTCCTGATTAATTACTAATTAAGTAATTAACATCTCAACATGCTCACGGTTGTGTATAAAAATGCTGGGCAGGCCCAGTTGTACCAGAACACCCCCCACGCATCATCCGCTGAGATGGGAGGAAGGACATCACTGAGCCTGTGAGCCAATTAAACTGGGGAATGAGGCATGCTGGGAGTTTTACCAGGGTAACCCCTTCTCCTTTCAATAACTGCCATGGGACCTTTAATGGTTAGAGTGAATCAGGACCTTGTTTAACATCTCATCCAGACAGGACCTCCTGCAGCACAATGTCTGCATCCCTGCACTTGGCCAATGTATCTAAAGCCATTTTTACTTGCATTTCAATATTAAGGAATAACTCAGTATTATCCCAACAGATGAGATAACACATGTGAATTGCTGCTCCAACATGCAACAACTGCTTCTGAATAAAACCAAGACCATAATAATTGTTTCAGTATATTACCTTTCATAATTAACTATTTTATCCTTTTTTTTTTTCTTTTTCCGATTATGACCACACACCCTCAAGTAATTCTAGACATTCAAGTAATGGTATGATCAATTTAATATTATTAAATTGATCTGTATTATTTTTATGCAGTGCAGTGGCGTGGTAGTAGTTTCCCATTCTTGATACCATTTTAAATAAAAATTTTAATTGATAGCAAGTGTGCTATCTACTTAATTAGAGATGAGTAGGCCTAAGTCTCTGATTTAGTCAAGCTCTAGTGCACATGGCCATGTGAACTGTTCTTCCCTGTGATTAAAGCACATATCTCCTATATCTTAGCAGTAGCTGTAGGTAATTATATCTGTAATTAATTCAGATTTTGACCTTTCTATTATCAACAACAACAACAACAACATCCTCACCACTGCAGAAATGAAATGACATTTGAAAGCACAAATTATAGAACTATGAAGCTGTTGTTTCATGGCCATTCCTGAAAATGTATTAAAATGACAACCTTTTGAGAATCTGCTCTACTGGACTTGTTTCAAAACGTGTCGCAGAACCTCCTCTATGCGCCCTCCGTTTATTGTCAGTTGCTAGAGACGTCATTACCCTAAAAATACCATCGTAGCCAGACTGTGAAGGTGATACCTTCAGATTTCTCCATTTTGATGCGACGAAATCGGCGCGTGTAGCTATCTAGATTCAGAAAAATCAGGAACGCACGGGCACGAGGCGAAATGGCGGGATTGCCATGGAAACAGCCAGGAATCAAGCCAGTGCGCTGCATTATTTATGCCCCCGCACAGGCAGGCTGCCCCTCTCGTCTGTCTTCAGAATTTTTTATTTTACCACACGCGTTTCTTCAGTCTTCTTTCCCATATGTTCTGTCCTTTCTCTTCACAGCTCTCCGTTTCCCACAACGTTTTTTCTTGAAAATAGTTTTTTTCTAGCTGAACGGGGTTTTGGGGCGTTAAGGAAAAGATTCCATCTCAGGAAATACTTTTTTCTTTTTTTTTTTACTGATATTGAAGGCGTAGGCATTTTATTTTACAACGTGCATTTATGATGCTGAATCAGAATCGTCATTTTTTGTCTATCTGTATTAACTAATATTGTATTAATTAATATTGCTTTAAATGGTGAAACAATGTGGCTGTCAACATTGTTATTAGTTATGTAGCAAGTGCGCTAGCAGTGCTGAAAGTGTTAATCTTAGCCTACATCATTTGTTGCTGTGCAACATCGGTCGTACAGGCTCAAGTAACATGAACTCAATTCAAACATAAACACACCAACTTTGATTCCCTGTCTGGATGAAGAAGAAAATACAATGTAAAAATGTAGGATATATTTACTTTATAGGCTAGAACATCTTCATACCAAATGAAGCTTCAGAATGATAATTAAAAAAAAAAAATTTATAAACATTTTTTCTAATTGAGCTAACCTTCTCAAATAAACTCTCTCAAAATCTACCAAAGGATCAATTTATCCATTTATTTTCTATTGTAAATATATTTTAAAAAATCAATTGAATGTATAGGTCTACTTATTTTTTTGAAGGATGTTACTTATTTGAAGACATTTTATTGAGAAAAATTATCTTTAAGATGAGCAAGTGAATATAAATATAAAATGTAAGCTATAGGCCTACAAACTGCACAGTTAGATGTTCTACACAGTTATAGATGGCAAAAGCAATATACGGCCAGCAATATTCTGCTGACATGAGCTTCTATGAAATAACATAAAGGGAGTAGGCTACTGGAAAATGATTTGATTACCTATATGTCACAATGCAATTTAGATATTAAATTAAAGGGGCTATTTCTACTTGGATCGAAAACTGGCTTTGCAACACAAAACAAAGTGTGGGATATAGGTATAGCTGCAACATCTGAAAAGAGTGTTTTAGTAAGTGGAGTGTTTTTGTAAGTCCCACAGTGATCTTGGGACCTCTGCCTTAATTCTCTTGGAAATGCAGTTCTTTATTTTGAGTTCAAAAGAAAATGCATGAATAATAAATCATGACAACTGTAAGGTAAACTAATCAGAATGTGATTGCATATCTGATTCAGAGAGAATGAGATGTAGATCTGGGGGAAAAATACTTCCTCTGTGAACAAAAGACACCATATGTTTAATGTTTAGCTACTTCATCATACCATAGCCTTTTCTTGAGGGCTCACAAAATAACTAACTGCCTTCAATAATTATTGAGGATGCCTAGCCTAGATATTTTACTTATTTGATCACAAGTAGGCTACGACTGTACTGCTGCTCTTGGTAATTACCATAAACAATTACAATTACTGAAAATTTAATGAAGAGATGTCTAATAATAGTAAAGTTGCTAACTGTATTTAAAGGCAAAGTGTCTGTTTGATGTGTTTCCGCACGGTTTCCTGGGAGGGAATAACAACAACAAACATGAATTCGTCCACTGCAGCTTCATTTTGCGCCTATAGATGGCAGTACCCCCAACCTGTCTCCTTGACAATAGGTAAAGTATAAACGACGTGCATCCACTTGTTAATTGAACATCACACGTGAAACAAACTCTCTGCATCCATACTACCACAATCAATGTTCCCGGGCTAAATTCAAATCTCTTTGAGATCTCTACTGTAAAAGCAAAAATAGTCAGAAATGAAACCCACCACTAGGGTTGCCAACCGTCCCTTGAAATAAGGGACGATCCCTTATCAGTTCATTATTGAACAGATAAGGGATCGTCCCTTATTTCAAGGGATGGTTGGCAACCCTATCCACCACAGAGTACAATGGTTAGCCTAGTACTGCAGAATCTGTCTCATATAGAATCTACCTTGCCTTGCCTTCTAGAGTCATATAAACATCACTTGCCGACCACAGTAAAACAAACAACTCTTTAACACTAACACTAAACATACGAGAGCATCCAAATAATTCAAGAAATGTTGGAAGGATTGGGTGCCGTCACGGTTTTGAGCAGCCGTAAGCCGCACCGCGCTGAGCGTGTTGCAGATTTCTCCGTATTCAATCAGCTAAGTCTGAGCGCTGCTCATTCGCGCATGGCTACTCCCTCACATCTCAGGTCTTTATGAGTGGTCTCCGCGCAACATCCTGCATCTTTCCTCTGTAAAATCATCACCAAGCGAGAGCGTCAACGCTTGCAGGTAGGCGTACTGTTTTGCGTTTGTAGCGGCGATTATTTTCGTGCGACTTTCGACCACATTGGAAAAAATTTTTTTGCCGCCTTGTGTTGATTTCTGATGCTGACAGCTGTTCTAATGGTCCAAACCGTTTACGTTTAAAACAGAGCTGTAAATGTTATCAAGGTCATCCTAGGATTGTAGCGTAGGCTACTGGGGTTGGCAAAGACAAGCACCACACCTCTAGATAACTCGACACGGTTCCAGTCGGTAGACTAGCCTACACGTTGTTGCAATTGTTAGTGATGTGGAGTCGTCGGTTTTCACACAGTGCAGCAGAAGACGGAAATTCGTTGTAGCCTACATTATTGGCTGCAAAAGGCAGTGTGAAGTCTGATTAAATGTTATTCCGATTAATACCTTGATTAATAATTTCCGAATAATTAATTTCCGATTAATACCATCTGAATTTAAATTATGCCACCGTCCAATTCAGTGGATCCTTTTGGTAAATACGGTCGTAGGTGTTGCGGTACCAGACGTTTGTCACAAAGGAGCTCCCAGGAGATATAAGGCGCATATTGGGGACTGAATGCATGTTGGAAAAATAATGTAGGTAGCTTTACCGTAATACCAATAGGCTACGCGTTTGCAGAATTAAACTTTGGCCAATTTAAAATACAGCTATATCAATGGTCTAAATTCTGAAAAACAGAACAAGTCCGCAGTTGACAGCAACCATCGCACAGGTAAACGTTTCGTTGATAAGCAAATGCTTCCGTTTCTACTGTCTCGCCCCAAGGTTAATAGGCTACATCCCTGCAGTCAACAGATTGCCGTAAAACGTGGCTTTAATTATGATGTTATTCCATATATCTAGAGTGAAAATGGTAGGCCTGTCCTATACATGTAAATGTTACCCTGTAACGTTTTACTTCATATCGTCTTGGCTATTATTAAAACGTAATTAAACGGAGGAACAAATCAATATAATATGGCAAAAAATGCATACTTTATGTCCCAATTTGAATAAACTTTCCACCCGCCCGTTGCTTCTGTGACATTTGTATTGTTTTCTCCCAGGTCTTGCCAGCGGAACAATGAGAGGGGGCGAATTGTTAATAGCTACGGCATGAGTGAAGCGATTTTCGATGGAGTCTTTGAACACTGTGGAGCTCCGCGATTTTGGGGTTGGGAACAGAAGTGCTTCTAATCAGCCTACAAGTCCCCATCAGCCGACCCCGTCAGCACCGCGGACAGCAATCAGCGGTGGCATCGAGAACGCCTCGTTTCAGGATGAGGACCCGGAGACGGGGTTTGCCAGAAACTCCGTTCGCCGGGGCGAACCGAGAACGGTTCGTCGCGACTCCACTAATGACAACAGCGGTCAGCAGACACAGTCCCAGCCTTTCCAAAGAGACGAACTATCTCCTCGGTCGGACGAGGAGCTGGACGCGGAGACCAGCGCCCATTCAGTCGATTATGGCTTTATTTTCGCCCTTGTGTTCCTAGTGAGCGGAATTGTTCTGGTGGTTATAGCCTACACCATCCCCCGCGAAGCTAAGGTCAACCCGGACTTGGTGACCGCGCGGCAGATGGAGAAACTGGAGATGTATTACGCAGAGCTCGGCTCGCACCTAGACAAGTGCATCATCGCCGGCCTGGGGTTGCTAACTCTTGGGGGCATGCTCTTGTCAATGCTACTCATGGTTTCCATATGCAAAGGTGAGCTGTACCGGAAGAGGACTTTCGCAATGTCCAGAAGGCCGAGAAAAACGTACGGATCTATAAATCTGCGCATGAGACAGCTAGAGGGAGAGGGCAGGGATTCTCTGGTGGAATGCGAGCCTGTTCCTGCCACCACTGTCCCTGTCAGCAACGCAGAAGGGGCAAGCTAAGTTGTTTCTGCTACAGTAGCGCTGCCTCTTCTCGAGGGAAGGCCGTAAGCAAAACGAGTAGAGTCCAGTGATAAAAAAAGAAAATTATAATATATAAAGTGACTCCTTTTACAGTAGTAGCACATGCACACACACACACACACACACACACACACACACTCTCTCTCTCTCTCTCTCGCTCTCTCTCTCACACACACACAAACGCATATACACACCCACACACAAACGCACATACACACATCATATATACAATGCTTTTGTTCAAAGCACAATAAGCACTCCTGCAAAATCCGTATAACAATAAAACGTGCTGCAAATAATCGACTATGACCTAATCCTGAGGAGTGGAGAGTATATAAGTATAGTGTATGTATGTCACATCATATATTTACATATTTTATTACTCTGTAAAGATACAATATGCCTTAAAGTAAAACAGAACACAGACACTGGTTCAATTTATGTATATATCACAAGGATTTGGATTTTGCTATATTATAAGGATTTTGATTTATATCTAGGGACCTTAAGCCAAGGATTTACATGTAGCATAACACTGTAACTATTTTAGAACTTGGGGGCCATTATTCCTAGTCTTGGCATGTACAACGAGATACATCATTAACAATCTTCTCAACAAGTCTATTGTTTGGATGCAGGCGAGCAACCTTCGGCCAGATTTTTCTGAACTATTCAAAACAACAGAAGATCTAATTTAACAGCAATATTCCAATCTTATCCAGAACAGATGTTCAGAATCAGAAATAAAGTGCTCTCCTGTTTTAGGGGTTTCGTGAAACATAGCATCGAGCGTTGATTTGGGGACAGGCACTAAGAAAAGGCACTAAGGCACTAAGAAAAAGCTCAAAACGAACGAGGGGAAGCATACTGCGGAAGCTTTGTTTAACTCTTATTTTGGAAATCGTATTAGGATGCTTTGCGTATAGTCCACAGGCAAGCGAGTGAATGAGCGCTATAGTGCGAGACAGTGTCTTGAAGAAACGCGTCGTTTTGCGTTGTTTTTAACGCGACAAAAGCAGCGCGGCTTAATCTGCTAAGTGCACAGTAGTGGCGAGCGAGTTCCTCGCGTACTACACCACGAGGTGAAACACTGCGTTGACTCAGACATGCGCGTATTGAGCGAATTCAGAGGAACCAAAATGTCCATGCAGAACAGAAGTGCGTCTGATTTGAAGCTCAGCGGCCACAGAAAAAGCAAAAACCGTCAGGAGAAAGAGTAAATCAATGGCAGAGAGGTGGATGAATGTCCGTACATATGATAAGCACACGTGGGGGATAAAAAATTGTCTAAATAGGAGAAGGCAGATAAAGTGCATTACTGATGTTTGAAAACCGTGTAATGCGATATCAGAACTCCCAGCTCAAAATGAAGGAGACGCGGTTTGAGGTTGAGAAAGCACATTACTTCAGTGTGGGAGAGGACACTACAAGTGAAGGGGTTTACTTATAGAACACCATAGTACAATTTGAGGTTTTTAAAAACAATACTACGACTGCATGTGTGAGGGACATGGTTTCAAATGGTTAGGGCAAAGAGCTAACATGGTGTGCTCTGGTTATTCTGAGCCACTGTCTGTCACACACAGGCCCACATCAGTGGAGATGCAAACCATGGTCTGGTATATGTTAAGGCACTATTCCAGCATGTGGATGGGCCCCACGGTCTGGTGTCTGTTAAGGCACTGTTCCAGTGTGTGGATGGGCCCCACGGTCTGGTATATGTGAAGGCACTGTTCCAGTGTGTGGATGGGCCCCATGGCCTGGTATCTGTTAAAGCACTGTTCCAGTGTGTGGATGGGCCCCATGGTCTGGTATATGTGAAGGCACTGTTCCAGTGTGTGGATGGGCCCCATGGTCTGGTATCTGTTAAGGCACTGTTCCAGTGTGTGGATGGGCCCCATGGTCTGGTATCTGTTAAGGCACTGTTCCAGTGTGTGGATGGGCCCCATGGTCTGGTATCTGTTAAGGCACTGTTCCAGTGTGTGGATGGGCCCCATGGCCTGGTATCTGTTAAAGCACTGTTCCAGTGTGTGGATGGGCCCCATGGTCTGGTATATGTGAAGGCACTGTTCCAGTGTGTGGATGGGCCCCATGGTCTGGTATCTGTTAAGGCTCTGTTCCAGTGTGTGGATGGGCCCCATGGTCTGGTATCTGTTAAGTCACTGTTCCAGTGTGTGGATGGGCCCCATGGTCTGGTATCTGTTAAGGCACTGTTCCAGTGTGTGGATGGGCCCCATGGCCTGGTATCTGTTAAAGCACTGTTCCAGTGTGTGGATGGGCCCCATGGTCTGGTATATGTGAAGGCACTGTTCCAGTGTGTGGATGGGCCCCATGGTCTGGTATATGTGAAGGCACTGTTCCAGTGTGTGGATGGGCCCCATGGTCTGGTATCTGTTAAGGCACTGTTCCAGTGTGTGGATGGGCCCCATGGTCTGGTATCTGTTAAGTCACTGTTCCAGTGTGTGGATGGGCCCCATGGTCTGGTATCTGTTAAGGCACTGTTCCAGTGTGTGGATGGGCCCCATGGCCTGGTATCTGTTAAAGCACTGTTCCAGTGTGTGGATGGGCCCCATGGTCTGGTATATGTGAAGGCACTGTTCCAGTGTGTGGATGGGCCCCATGGTCTGGTATATGTGAAGGCACTGTTCCGGTGTGTGGATTGGCCCCATGGCCTGGTATCTGTTAAAGCACTGTTCCAGTGTGTGGATGGGCCCCATGGTCTGGTATATGTGAAGGCACTATTCCAGCGTGTGGATGGGCCCCACAGTCTGGTATCTGTTAAGCACTGTTCCAGTGTGTGGATGGGCTCCATGGTATGGTATGTGTTCAGGCACTGTTCCAGTGTGTGGATTGGCCCCATGGTCTGGTATCCGTTAAGGCACTGTTCCAGTGTGTGGATGGGCCCCATGGTTTGGTATCTGTTAAGGCACTGTTCCAGTGTGTGGATGGGCCCCATGGTCTGGTATCTGTTAAGGCACTGTTCCAGTGTGTGGATGGGCCCCATAGTCTGGTATCTGTTAAGGCACTGTTCCAGTGTGTGGATGGGCCCCATGGTCTGGTATCCGTTAAGGCACTGTTCCAGTGTGTGGATGGGCCCCACGGTCTGGTATCTGTTAAGGCACTGTTCCAGTGTGTGGATGGGCCCCATGGTCTGGTATCTGTTAAGGCACTGTTCCAGTGTGTGGATGGGCCCCACGGTCTGGTATCTGTTAAGGCACTGTTCCAGTGTGTGGATGGGCCCCATGGTCTGGTATCTGTTAAGGCACTGTTCCAGTGTGTAGATGGGCCCCATGGTCTGGTATCTGTTAAGGCACTGTTCCAGTGTGTGGATGGGCCCCATGGTCTGGTATCTGTTAAGGCACTGTTCCAGTGTGTGGATGGGCCCCATGGTCTGGTATCTGTTAAGGCACTGTTCCAGTGTGTAGATGGGCCCCATGGTCTGGTGTGAAATCCTGTCTGTGGCAGGGCTGACTGTAGCTGTTGCCGCAGGGCGATGCACAATCAGTCATCGTGTCGCCCGGCGAGGGAGACATTTACTTGACCGGGATGATCATGACTCCTTGCTCACCAGCACCCCCCGCTGGTCAGTCTAGCACGCACAGCCTGCTCCCTCAAGCTCCACGTGAAGTGTCTCCGTCTGACTCTTGTCTGCAGGAGTTCAGCTTGTGGACGTCAGTGTGAGAAGAAAGAGCAGCTGCATACTGTGTGCTTTAGAGGAAGGCCCCATTGTTTGCGCCCCACTGAAGCAACAGCAGAGGGTTGTCATAATCGCTGAATACGATTTGGGCATTTCAAACCGGGAGAAGAGACGGAAAAGCGTTTCGGAATAATGCACAAAACCTGGGAAAACTTCAAAGACCACGACCAGCTCTACTCGGCCTGCTATGCAGCTGCGCTCCATATGAACGCGGACGATGTTTTGGCACAGCAAACTTGTGAAAATGTGTAGGTTACGTTGCAATCACTCCTAAAGAGACATTCAAGTTGTAGAAAATAATGCGCATGATGACAATGATGCAAGAGTGTTACGTTTACAACAACGCGGGCGTACAACTAAGTTGCAACTGAATTGTTGCAAGGCATTAAAAACACAACGCAATGCTCGAACGGGTTTTGACTCTTGCGAAGCGCTGCTTTTCGCACACTAAGGGGGTTGATTCAATCAAAGCACAAAGCACTTTGGTCATTCGGTACCTGATTGAAAGAAGTGTCACTGTTTTGTTTTCTTGAATGTTCCATGTGTTTCATAAAATATATGAGCACAGAATGAGTAAAAGGTGTGATTAACGGTGGCATCTTTTTATTGTGCTCTTGAAAGAATGATTTGTGCCTTGATTGCTTGATCCCTCATTATTTGCTTGTGCTGATGGATGTCAGGACATATTTTATGGGCAATGGGTTGCGTCACAAGCTCGATTACCGAGATCATTTTGTCAAGGACAGACCGAGAACGCTTGCCGTGAACTTACACAACACGAGCCAGCCCTCTGTTTCTGCAGAACCTTTGTGACGAACGATTACGACTGAATGTAACTCACTCAAAATGCTGGACTCAAAATATCGGAATCACCACCAGAACACCCAAAAGGTTTCAATTGTACAACAAAAAAGTGTAAAATGTTATACTGCGTTTGACACAGTGGCATGCTGTCATATTTAATCATATCAACATATTTCATCACATCAGCACACCCAGTGCGTATTCACAATTGCTGCAATTGATTCACTATCTTCTTGTTTTTTGTCTTTTGCAAACACCAAACAAAACTCCCAAGTGACTCTTATGGCATCAACAGGATATGCTTGATAAACCACTGATATTACACTATAGCTCCATAGTCTAATTAAAAAAACCCCTCTGTAAACCTCGTTGTACACCTCAGCTTGACGTTATGTAAACTGTCAACATTTGTACTGGAAATAAAAGCTAACAAAAAAAGGGGGGGAATAGCACAGCTGTATGGACAGGTACTCGAGTGCCTCGGGGTAGTGACTGTCAGCCATTTTGGTCTGGTTCAGCACAGCCAGGCGGAGAGTAAAACAGGAGTGCTCTGTGATGCTGAGATGGCCTATGATAGAGTTCTTAAGGGAGACTGTTAAAAGTTGCATGTGAACTTTTTGTAAAATGTTGTGAAACTTGAAATTAAGTTAAAAGGCAGGCAGGCGTGTATAATGTATGCTTATGTGTAGTACATGTATGATTTTTTAAAAACCTATCATTTAAACGTGACAAAAACTTTTTTGTCGCTGTTGCCCTTATTGTCCTTTTTAATAAAAATGCATCTGTCTCTTTTCTGGAATATTTGGTCATGGCGGTTTTATTATGTTTAACACACTAATCACCATCTGTGTTGTTCCCTTGGTTGTTACCAACGCCCTCTGTGATTGGTGATGACCATCTCTGCTTTTACTTTAGGTAAGGAGACATCATGGCCATTTCCTATCTGCTGTATTATAATACACTACATGGCATTGTTGTTATTCAGCATGACTTACAGCTATTTATCACCAGTGCCTGGTTCTGGTGGCAAGAGAGGAGAGGCAGATAAGAGTGTGAAGCTCGGGGACACAGAGACACACACACACACACACACACAAAACAGATAACAGCTTCCAAGCTACTCTCCCCCTCCCAGTAGAACAGAAACACAACAATTGTAGTAGAAATCGTGATGCAGCACAGTCTATGAAGCAGCCGGGATCTGTTTATTGTCTTTATTTCTGAAAGAGACAGTCCACGGAGAAACAGTTTCGAGAAATACTATTCAGTAATTCCACATTACCGTGAACTCTCCCGCAGAACGAAACCTGGACGTGACAATCACTCGAAAATAACAAAAGATCAGTGTGGCTTAGGGACAATGAGACAATTTCATTTCCATTACACACAACTGCAGAAATATGCTTTAGCTCGTATGGTCATATGGGTACACTTCACGTGTGGAAAATCCAAATCCTATAACAAGGACAGAGCGCCGGGGTTTCGCACATATGATAACTTAAACTAATCCTATTACCGTGGGCTCTGAAGCCCTGGATAAGCAATATATTAGTCGAGGAACCTAACATTAGTTTCTCTGTATTAACAGGAGAGGTGAAGAAAAACTCACTATTATTGTGTCGAGAGAAAAATATCAACTCTAGCATTTGCAGATACTCAAATATTATGAACTTCTTCCAGCCCAGAAACTAAGCAACTCAGTCACTAGAAAAAAAAAACTAAAATAAGCTAATTATAAGAATATACATGTACACACTGAGGAGAACAGGCCATTCAGCCCATCTAGAACATAAGAATGCATATTGAGAAGATCAGGCCATTCAGCACATCTAGAACATAAGAATGCATATTGAGAAGATCAGGCCATTCAGCCCATCTAGAACATAAGAATGCATATTGAGAAGATCAGGCCATTCAGCCCATCTAGAACATAAGAATGCATATTGAGAAGATCAGGCCATTCAGCCCATCTAGAACATAAGAATGCATATTGAGAAGAACAGGCCATTCAGCCCATCTAGAACATAAGAATGCATATTGAGAAGAACAGGCCATTCAGCCATCTAGAACATAAGAATGCATATTGAGAAGAACAGGCCATTCAGCCCATCTAGAACATAAGAATGCATATTGAGAAGATCAGGCCATTCAGCCCATCTAAGGTTTGTCCCTTAGCCAGTCTTAAAAGTATCCAGAAGAACTATGTTAAGCCTGGAATTGAACACCACTTAAGGTCTCTGCCTCCGGTACATGACCTGGCAAGTTCTGTAACACATGATGCATTTAAAACATCACCAAGAACTGACACGTCAACAAGAACCACGGCAATGATCTGTAATGATGTAGCAACAGAACTGAGATCATTGTTGGCAGAGTGATTGATTCAATGACAATAGCTGTAACAATGTTTTTAGGTTTTTTTTATTGTATTTTTTTGAACAACCTTTGGTTTGAAAATTGCTGACTGAGTTTCCTGGCAGTCTTCACTTTGAGTCACTTTCCCAAGAGTCCCCGCATGAGTCATATTGTACATTTTCTAAAGGTCCCCCCCCCCCCCCCCCCCCTAGACAACAGATATCGGTGCATTGATACTGCGCTTCACAAAAGTTTACGGAACAATTTGGAACACCAAAGCTACTACCTCCAAAATGCTAAGAGGACTGGGAATTTTCTGCTGTAAAAAGCCGGGAATCTGGTGAAAAGCGCACCATTAAGACCATCGCACAATTGGGCATTCCCATTTGGGACAGGGAAATGGAGACTATTTTAAAAGAGCCCACTGCCCTCTCCTCTCTTTCTCAACATTAGTCCCCGTGCAATGCCCTCACCTTTATCTCCCAGCTGTGTTTACTAAGAGCCCCAGTCCTGGGGGGTATTTCACAAAGCAGGATTACTGAATCAGCTTGATAACTGCGCTGAGTAAAACCCAGAACCCTCCCAAATCTGGAACATGGACTTAAGTAAATAGAGCCCCCCCCACCCCCATAATTGAGTGGCTCATTGAGTGAATAGTTGCAAAAGATGATGGCGGCGTCTTCTTACAAAGCCCATTACAGCCATCCTCACCGCTGTAGCGTTTTAACAATCCAAAGTCCTGACCTTCCACTGACCCACAAGGCCCGCCTTGCTTTAACGAACATAGACATGTTCTGAACTGAAAGAATGGGGGGGAGGGAAGGAGGGAGAGAGAAAGAGAGAGCCACAGGGTTCTGCGGGCGTCACCAAACCCGGAGACTGGAGAGCCGTGGAGTGTGCTGGTTTTCATTGTTACTCAGCAATTCATTTAATTCAGTTAAACCAGCTGATCACATACTTCAGCTCACCTGGTTTCTTGGACGTTGAACTGGCCGGTGATTACAGGGTACAACATTCGGCCCTCCAGGACCACGGTTGTGGGCCACAGCACAGCAGACACCCTCTGTGGCAACCCAATGATTTTATTTTTATTTTTATAGATGATTAAGGTACTTTGATGTGCTGACTGCATAGCAAGAAACTTCAGAAAGTCCTGTAGCGCCCTCTTGGTGTGGGAGGAACGGCAGGTTTAAAAAAAGAAGTCAGATAAAACTCACAGCTCTAGTTATAGTGAAGGAGTCATTATTTTATACATGCCAAGTCAAACTGATGTCACTGAACAGTGCTGATGTTAGTGACTCCTGGTGCAACAACGTGCCTATCAGGCTTGTCTTCTGAAGAAGGCCAGGCACTGGTGAAATATCACACCCCCTACCCAGAACGGATGACTGCATCGACTGCATGGGTCCACCTAAATTTGTTAGCAAATTTGATTTGTTGCAAGGATTCTGGTAAGTCCCTTTTTCCGAAAGAGCTAAGGAGACATCTGCTTTCGTGACTTCTGCTGGCTTACGCCGACACTGTGTCACAACTCTTCGGCTTGTGAAACAACCTCCCACATTCCGTAAGATAAATCGGGAATTGTGTGGGTTGCCAGGCTTTGAGGCATATCGTAATGACATAGTGGGGCAGGCATACTCAAATGTGGCCCTCAAATCCAAATCTTTTCTCCCAGTTAATTAACTGAACAATTAGTGCTACTGATTGGCCAGACTGCCTTCACACCCGACCCCACTTTTTTATTGAGAATATCAATCAGTTAACATATGACGATTGTTACAAAGTATAGATTACGAATTAAAAGAGTAGTTTGTAATATGAACCTATCTTGTACCATATATATGCATATACACTCTATGTCTTTTACGTTTTTACTTCCGGGTTACTTACTGGAATTGTCGGGTGAGTGCACCGTTCTGCAGATGAGTGTGCTCCTGAATTCCCTCAACAAAATCCCAGAAATAAGGGGTTCATCCTGGTATTTTAACTGCCCCAATTTTTGAGAAAAGGTTGCCCACTCAAAAGCTTTTTGGCGAAGTGGACTCAAATATGCGTCCTCAAAAGGGTGTAGGGGTCGTATTCGGACACAGCCCAGCAGTTCTCGGCCCTCATGGACCGTGACTTGAGTAACACTGGTGTAGGCAATTTCCCGTTCTACTGTGTTAAGCTTTTCAGCCAGACCTACCAAATTTGGCCAGAAGCTTTGCCTAGCATGGGATCGCCTTGCTTGTGCTTCTTGTGTCAATAGCTCAAGTATTTCTTGAGATATTTACAATTTTATATCAAAAACTTTCCCATTGAATAAGATTGATGGAATGTTCAGAATCATTTGCATTTGCAGCTGATGTCACCATCGGCCGCTACACCTGCCACAGATACGGACCATCTCTTGCAAAGCTTCTTTGATTCGCCAACTCAACCCAGGTGGGCGTACCCACTCAACAAGTAGGCGTGGCTCCAGCCACCACAGAGAAGTTTCTGGGCTGTACAATGGTCTCAAAACTGTCCTTTCCGAATAATGTTATTGTGGGTTTCATTTATGTTTTTTATAAATAATCACACAATGCAATTGCCTTTTGACAATATTTAATTAGCCATTTCAAAAAAAAGAATTAAACTTCAATCCTTAGTAACTGTAATTGACAGTTATGTTTTTGTCATTTAGGAATGGAAGAATTTCAGCAGGATGCAGAAACCAAAAGTCTATTAAACCAACATTTCTATTTGTCAGCAGAAAGCATCTGTGAGTTTTATTCTGCAGTTAAACATATCAAGCTCACGTGCGACATCCTCACGTTAGTTTTTAAACTCCCATTATTGTAAAGAATAGGGGTGAAGGGATGTAATATTGCAGAAAATAAAATCACTAGCCACCATGTTCTAAGGTGTGAATAATAGCTAAACTTGCATTGAAAGATTATGCTGCAATTATCATGTGACTATGGGCTGTTAAGTGAGCATTTTCGCCTGGTGTTGAAAGGCGCAGAAAGCAAGAACGCTGCCGCGTCTTCTACATGAACATGTCGTCGTATCCGGGGGGAGGCATGTGATCCGGGTCCGGGCTGAAAACCGAAGACAACACAACCTGTCAAACGGCCGTCTCTTCCTCTTACCGCTAAAGCATACTTTCAATCAGGACGACCCTAAATGTGTCAGGTTACCAGGTATTTTGTGTGTGTTTTTTTGTCGTTGTGTTCAATCTGGAAAGATGAAGTGTGAGATGTTCCGCTAAGGTCCAGCCGGCAGTAAATTCAGCGGAACAAAGCGTATGACGTCTCTGACTCGGGATCGTTAATCAAGCGCCACCTGAAAAGGAATTAGCCGCCCGCATTTCCACAGCCGTGCTAATGCAGGGCGAGTTTATCAATGAATCACTTTTTCTTTTCTTTTTTTGTATAGCGCTCCAGCACACCAAAGCTAACGTGCGCTTCTCGCATTTCCACAGCCAATGCGGGGGTTCAATCACACCTTTTCTGGGCCTCACGCCCGTAATTCTGGCCCCTCTAATCTCCTTGGGCCCCATTGGGGGTAAAGGGGGTATGTGGTCAGGTTAACTTGGTGGGGTCATGATTAAGGGGTGAGGTTAGGCTCGTGCAGAGGTTGGCGGCCATCTTTTAATGTGTGTGACGTTAACACCTAGGGGGCGCTGTATGGCAGGAATTTAGCGTGATGTTCAAACGCCGAAGCCATCAGGTGGGCAAGCAAATCTGCAGACATTAGCACGATGCTTGAGCCTTTTAGCACAACCTGGCCGCCCTGACTGTGGAAACGGGTCTACTCTGTGCTGATGTTAATGCTGCGGAGTGCGCGTCTCATGACGCTGACGCTAACGGCGTGGGCGTGCCTCGTGTGCTGCTATCGCTGTGGAGCGCATGTCTCGTGCGCCTCGGACGCTAACGCCGCTCATGCGCCGCTGGCGGTGTAGGTCTCGCTCACCTGGGCCGGTTCTGTCCAACTGGTCCGAACGGGTCAAAGCGCGCGCCGGGCGGAACGGCTCCAGGGGGCAGGCGGCCGGGTATGCCAGCAGACGGGTCGAACCCTGAGCGGGGAAACCCGGAACGTAGCGGGTCCATAATCATTCCTCCAGGCCGGCCGCTGCAAGCGACAGACAGACAGACAGACAGACAGACAGACAGGCTCATACTCATGCACGTCAGAACAGACACATTTATCAGTCCTCTTTGACAAAGTCCAACTCTGCATCTCTGGCCAAATCTGCCTGCGGTTTACAGCTGCATAGCGAGCTAAGCGGTTTCTGTATGTTATGTTGACAAATTTGTTAGCTACTGTATCCATTCAGCTATCTTTTGGGGTTAAGATCCATCAGGGGAACAATATTGCGATGTTCACAGGTCGCATCGATAGTTTGACAATCTATACATTCGTCAACTGTCATTCCCTTTCAAAACGGACCTGGCATGCTTTAACTTGTAAACTTTACATCTTTATTGGCCACTTGGCGGTCGCTCTGCAATCTTATATCTTTCAGTGTCTACAATTTGTTGCTCACTACTGCATTATAATTGTCAAATAGGGCTTCTGGGTGGCTGGGTATAACATCTAAATTAAATTCTTGAGAGCAATTATCTCCATTTAGGTTACGTGAAATCCACTGACGGGCTTCCACAGTGTGCGTTTCTGCTCAAAGTATGTTCAGATGGGCCAATGAAACCTAAGACTGAAAGGGCACATTACCGCAGGGCACCAGGAACGCAAAACAGTCGAGAAGAGAGAGGTCAACCGACAGTCGTAATGACTAATATTCCAACATTCCTGGAAAAAGCCCTCGTACAGGGTATTCCAGATTAGCGGAAAACCCCATCCCGTCGCGGGGGCGCTGGCCGTTCCGACAGCAGTGGAAATGTACAAGCTGGACAGAAAAGCATGAGTCAGTGTCTCGACTCCCTGGTGGAGAAGATTTCAGACCATAAACATCGATAACGTGTGGAGAGGCGGAACAGTACGCACTCAACAGCTTTGTGCCAACATCTGGTCGCCTCATCCATGACACAGCACACCCTCATTTTAATGTTTAATCCAATTTTCTGATTTAGCATAGTCCGAAATATTTTAGTGTTTAGCGCTTCAGTTCTGTGTTGTTTATGTTTTGTACTCATGTAAGCTACAAAACAAAGTGAATGGCTAACAGGATGGTCTGAGGTAATTTCCTTTCCAATATTTAGCTTATGTTGTCTGAAAAAGATCAGTTTGATCAGTTTGTAACTGTTTGAACAGGCCGAAAAGCCAAACACCCTTAATGGTTACTTTACCAATGAAGAGGACACAAATATACAGTGTCCTCCACAATTATTGGCACCCCTGGTAAAGATGAGTAAAAAGGGTTATAAAAAATTCACCTTTTGGTGAATTAGCTTAATCTCACACTGAAAAAATGATAAAAATCCAACCTTTAATTGAAGTAAATTTATTCTGAGAAAAATAAATTATTATTTTAACAAAACCACGTTTGCTACAATTATTGGCACCCCTAGATTTTAATTTTTAAAGTTGATCAGTGTTTAGGAACTTTCAAGCAGTAATCCATGACTTCCTGTTTCACTGGGGTATAAATATGAGGAGACACAGAGGCCATATTAGCTTATTCATACATCAACATGGGAAAGATAAGAGAACACACAAATAAAATGAGGGAAAGGTGTATTGAGCTTCATAAGTCAGGGAATGGCTATAAAAAAAATAGCTACTCACCTGAAAATGCCCATATCTACCGTTAGGGCAATACTTAAAAAGTTCAAAGCAACTGGAACTGTTACAAACTTGCCTGGAAGAGCACCCAAGTTTATTTTGCCCCCACACACAGTGAGGAGGATGGTAAGAGAGGCAAAAAAACCCCCCAAGGATCACTGTTGGAGAATTACAGAGGAAAGTAGCATCTTGGGGTCATCAAGTCTCCAAAACTACCGTTCCGTGATGTTGTGGGGCTGTTTTTCCTCCAAAGGCCCTGGGAACCTTGTTAGGGTACATGGCATCATTAATCTGGCTGCCTCTGCCAGGAAACTAAAACTGGGTCGTCGTTGGATCTTCCAGCAGGACAATGATCCAAAACATACGTCCAAATCAACACAAAAATGGTTAACTAAACACAAAATCAAGCTTCTGCCATGGCCATCTCAGTCCCCTGACCTAAACCCCATTGAAAACCTGTGGGCTGAGCTGAAGAGGAGAGTGCACAAGAGAGGACCTAGGACTCTGGATGATTTGGAAAGATTCTGTAAAGAGGAATGGTCTCAGATTCCTTGCTCTGTATTCTCCAACCTTATTAGATGTTACAGAAGAAGACTCAGTGCTGGCAGCAGAGTGATGTTTTAAGGCTTGTTTGGTACGTCAGACCCTTGATGACTTACAGCCATTTTACCAACCATGTATTCCATACTGTTCCAGCATAATCTACAGCTAAATCTAGTCCCACCCCCCAATTCCCATAGAGATCCAGTCAAATGCAGAGACGTTATAGTATCGCTTGTAAGAGTACCAGAAAATAAGATATTGAGAGTCTTTTGATGTTGTTGGGTCACAGACATCAGGAAATCATGGCATGCAAAGGATATGCGACCAAATATTAAAAATTTTAAAGCACAGTCAACTTAGTGTATGTAAACTTGAATTGTGATATAGTGAATTAAAAGTGAAATAATCTGTCTGTAAACAATTGTTGGAAAAATGACTTGTGTCATGCACAAAGTAGATGTCCTAACTGACTTGTCAACACTATAGTTAGCTAACATAAAATCTGTTGAGTGGTTAAAAATGAGTTTTAATGACTTCAACCTAAGTGTATGTAAATTTCTGACTTCAACTGTATGATGTATAAAATTAATTTGGGGAAATTGATAAAAGGGAATGAAACAAAAGCCATATTTCCAATAGTGCTTTAAGAGCAGGAGAATCTATAAACCATTAACGGCTATTTTATACGCTCTAAAAACTGCAGACGTGTCTGTTGACTGGAAACAAGGTAGAATAATGGCAATATATTTTTTTAGCGTAGCATAGCATTAAATCCAGTTTTATAATTTTCAGTGGGGTGAGAGGTTCTGTACAAATGTATTACTATTATTATTATTATTATCGTGAAATGTTATGTCTTTCTATAATATTTTATTTAACATTGCTTGTGTTAAGAGAAGGTCTGTATCCACTAGAAGACTTTCCCTTGCACACAGATGGAAGATCCACACGGTGGGTCATTGTGATCTGTGATCAATCGTACATAAGTGTGCATGTAGTTGTCCTCTGTGGAGCATGTAAGTCAGTCATTACAATATTCCTATCTCATAAATAATAATATTATTCATCGCACAGTCTCTGTCTATGGTCCTGTTTAATATGAAAATTACGTTCATCTATATTCAGGCTCTTGTCTTCTTGTCATTCTATTTGTGATTACAAAAATCGACAAAAGACACGTGTGGGTACTTAACCTGTCAATCAAGTGAGTGAAAAAAGAAACAATAATAAAAATTATCTGAAGATACAGTGACTTACCCAAAGGGGTCAAGGTCTGCACCCCCTGCAGCAAATGGAGCCAGTGGATCTTGCCTGTAAAGAGAACGCACATACATATTACTCGCAAAACTTAATATGTAACTACATTACACCGATCACTATATTACTATATACGTAACTATATTACTCGCAAAACTATATACATATATAACTAGAAAGAAAAACTTTAAGATCACTTAAAGAGATCAAAGAAGCACTTTGGGCTGCATTTTATGTATGAAAGGTGCTATACAAATAAAGTTTATTATTATTTATTAAGTTTATTATCAACGGAAATATAAAAGTAATAAAGCAAGAAGCAGTCAATCAATCGATATATTTTTGGAAAACAATCATTTTATGGGTTGAAACTCAAATGCGCACACCATGAGACTGGCGGTATTCATTTCAGGAAGCCACAAAATTGAACCCGTGAACAAAACGTCTAAGTTAAGGCGTAAATTATCAACTGTCCACCTGTTTTTGAGACAAAGGCTAGTTGCTTGAGGTTTTTTTTAGCCCAACTTTACAGTAGAGAAAAGCCCAGGAGAATCTTACCGATTTTTCAGAAATCAATATGAAACTCTGCCTGCGTCGCGCTGTCCGTAGCATTTCTGGAAATTTCAGTCTGAAGGGAGACTTACAGTATATGTGTGACTGCACTGCAGATCAAATGCACACGCTTCTCTTCAGATTAATGTACCGCTGTGTGTATTTACGTGTGTGGCATTGTTTATTGGCTGTACGGCTGCAGTGCTGGGAGATGTGCATCGCGGAAGCAGCAAACTGTCCTCTCCCAGGTAGCCTTGCATTGGCTTGAATTCAGCTGAGCCGACAAACCTCCATAAACACTGCCCTATTGTAGCAAGGTGATTTATTACCTCAGCATTGTGTGCCTTAGTGTCCTTGACCACCACCACCAACACACACACACACACACTCAAGACACACTCGCATACAAGCACAAAGTATACACATACACACGAACACACACACACACACACACACACACACACACACACACACACGCGCGCGCTCTCTCACATACATACACGCGCCCATACCCACACGGGTCAGCGTGCCATTGACCTGTAATAAGATCACCTCTTCCCGACCGCTGTAATCCATGCTGCTCACTGCCGGCCCAGTGCACTGGTAAAGGCGTGGCTGAAGCGCGCTTTGAATAAGAAAGCGGCCGTCGTTAATATCATGCAGCAAAGACGGGGCTGTCCTTCAAGAGGCGATACGGCTGCATAGATGTCAATAAATGGCTGACATCACACAAACCCGATAAGGTCACAGGGAACAGAGGAAGGAGAGGGAGAGAGGGAGAGAGAGAGAGGGAGAGGAGACAGTGGGAGGCAGGGGACGCAGAGAGACCGGAATCTATCTTTGGAGCGCTGCTGTTTCCCTGGGATACGTGCCCCGCCCCCCCCTCCAAAAAAAACACAGGCATAGTTGCTGAGAATGCTCTACATCTTAAAAATAGACTGTATTCTCTTTGCACTGGCTGCAGCCCTTGCACTGTTAATATTGTACAAGAACAGTGGCGGGACATGGAACCCGAACAACTAACGGCCATGGGAAACCTACACCACAGAGTGCAGGACCCACTCACCATCATCAGGGCTTCTGCCAACCACTCGCCTTACCAACTATGGACAGGCCGGCACAGTGATTGGATATAGAGCGTTTAACATGTTCAATGTAACACCATACCACAATGCGCAGCACCATGGTCTCCTGTGATAAAATAAGGACGTCCAATGACCACCATCATGTACAGATGCCCACACGGACCGCTCTAGAATAATCTGCACAGTGAACAGAGATTATAAGGCACACGCCACAGCCTGGGAACTCCGTGAGGACAATGCGTGACTCGCCATTCTCGGGCATTCACTCAAAGACACTCACTTCTGCTGCGACTGACCGACAACAAACCGACGGACTGAAGTCACGCCAAACTGCGTATCGCACGCCGTAATCCTGAGCGCACAGCCAATTGTTGGCCATAAATAATCTCAAAAGGCTTCATTTAAACCAACAACTGTCTAGGCCCTGCCCACAGGATTATGCTCAACAATAATATGCATGGCAACCACCGATAAAACATTTTTTTTTTTTTTTAAAGAATATCATCTTTGCATCATATATGTACAGTCTTGCATGCTCCAATAACAATGGCTCAACAGCTGATTATAACACAAGGCTTGTCGGAGCAGAAATAAAGGTAAAGTACGAGGTAAAGTAGCAGCAAATGCAGTTATTGCAGAACTATACAAAAGCAGCGGGGGTCTACCTTCACTTACACTATCACAACACTCAGAGCCTGTTACTAAAGAACAGTTACAGCCCAACATGTATTACTGAGATGCTAACGTGATTCTGCTATAAATGTTGCCATTATTGCCAAGAGGATCATGGGAGTACAGGAACAAAATGCACCCACGTACATACTTATACACATACAAACATACACACGTATAAACAATACATAGAGTATTCTGGGGGAAATTGTAACACAACTTTTTGTCTTGCTGGATAGAATCTCAGCTCTAGCTTGTTTCAGATTGGTGCAATTTTATGGTGTTGCAATTCCCTGTTACAATTGCCCCCAGAATACTCTACACATTATACACACATACAAACAATACATACACAGATACACACATATGCAAAATATAAACCACAGCATGACACTAAAATACATGGTAGGCCAAGGGTGCTGAGTTGGCGGTTAAAGGCTCCTGAAATACCACATTATTGTATGTATGCACTGGCCCGGAGTGGTTTATCTATTATAAATTATTGTTCTACGGCTGCGTAATATATCACAGACACCCCTCCGCTAAAGGGCGGGAAAGGGCTTCAAAGCGGCACGTAAATAGTGACTGATGACTGTGTGACAACACTAAACGCTAATGAATTGCAGCAATTTCGGACCACATTATGACCCTCAGATCTCATTGCTCGAGGCGCCCCGCGGCTTTATCGAAAATTCACTGAGCGTTTCTCCCGAACGCCGGGCCGCGTTTAGCGGATGATTAACGAGAGGCCGCCTCAGAAAGGATGCAATTAGGAGTCGCCCTGGAGGAGAGCTGCCGAGCGAGAGTCTACAGCGCTGCTGCTTGCTGCTCCTCTCATCTATCTCTCAGGCATCGCTTGCTCTTGCCTGGCATTCTCCCTCTCTGAGACTCTGCATTCCGCCAGACGCCACGTCACCGACTCTGCCAGAAACCAATTTCACAGGCAAGCTGCTATAGTCTTAAGAATGCAATCTGCACAACTTTTATTGATATCCCGCCTTGACAGCTAGACTCAAACATCTAACATTTTCTGTGTGCCGAGAGCAAACGCATTTGTCAGGGACTGTAAATACGTTTTTGTTTTTTTTGCACAGCTTAACAGTTTTAGGAACACAAATCTGAGTAACAATTCTCTGGAAATTAATACATTTCCTGAATGCGCTGTACAATATTAATCTACCAGTATTGCTGTTTGTACACATACATTGGCAAAAGTATATATATTTTATGAATTTCACCCTGATATCAATTGGCAATAAATTTGCATGTGTCTATATAATATATATGCATATACAGTGAGCACCATAATTCATTGGACAGTGACACATTTCTTTGTTATTTTGGTTCTGTACTCTAGCAGTTTGAGTTTGAAAGGATACAATGACAATGACGTTGAAGTGCAGACTATGAGGGTATTTTCATCTATATTGGATGAACCGTTTAGAAATTACAGAACCTTTTGT
Source organism: Synaphobranchus kaupii (assembly GCA_029718625.1). NCBI lineage: Eukaryota > Metazoa > Chordata > Actinopteri > Anguilliformes > Synaphobranchidae > Synaphobranchus > Synaphobranchus kaupii. The sequence continues at coordinate 14,702,456 of CM056380.1, read as the reverse complement.
ACATACTACCATACAACCTACTACCGGCTGATGGGGTTGTAGCAGCGATTCTCTAGCGGTTGCTACATGGGGGGAATTGAATTACATACCCTTATGGAAAAACAATATACTGCAGTATATTGTAAATATATCAAAATTATCATTACAATATATTTAAAATATATTACAGTATATTACATTTCCATAAGGGTAGGGTCCAATTGGCTACCAAATTGGGAGAAAAAAACAAAAATCTGAAATTCTTTTTTTTAAATTTTTATAAATGCTTTTTTGTGCTTCTAGCTGCCATTTCATAACTGGAGCAAACGGGATTGAACGGGAGTTTCTGTGGAACAGGTTGTATCCTTGAAAAGCAACGTTTGCTCTACACGCAACGCTACTGATTCCAATTCCTTTTACATGCACATATCTCAGGTCATAACAAGGTGCCCATAAGTCTTTCCTGTTGGCTCGATTACACATGAACCTATCAAAGCAATGAAAGCATCAGACTGTGCTTCAATTTATTCCATAAATTCATAGTCATTTGGGTATTTTAACTCTGGCCTGTCAGAAGGCCACATTTTCTTATAGTTGAAACTTCTGGTTTACCTACAGAGGGGCAATTTTATATTTTTTCTTTTGTCGACTGAATGGCTTAATAACAAACCGTCTAGCTGATTAGCATTTTGACATGCTATCGTCGTCCCGTCGTCCCCTTTTTTTCTAACCTTTTCAGGAGCAAATCTTGGAGTACCCATTTATTTCTTATTCTTAAGTCTATCATCATACAAGACTATAAACATTAAACTGATTTCCCTTCAAGTAATTTCATTAAGTTAAACGGTTAATAAGGGTTAATGACTGAGCATCCAGTAGTCCGTATATACCCACATTTCATTAGCCAGGAGTAGATTGCAATACATAGTCTAATGGGGACTGGCTGGTAAATGTGTCCACTTCTTTTAGGGTACAGCATTTAAACTGCTTTAAAACGGAGCCCCCTCGCAATTTGCAAGATTTTTTATGTAGATTTTTTCTTAGATGTTTATTTTTTGTCTGCATTAGTGTGTCAGCAGAAAAGAGCAAATTGTAGATTTCCAAACATTGATTTTCCAAAAACTTAATTGAACTTTCGTCAGAGAAAAGAAGAACAAGGAGTTCTGCAACAGATGGTATGGTCTCCACAGGGGCCTGTTCTCAACATCACCGAGGCTGTCTGGGATTACCTGGACAGACAGAAGCAAGCGAGACAGCCAAATTCTGCAGAAGAACAGTGGCAAGTTCTCCAAAATGCTTGGAACAACGTACCAGCTGATTTTCTTATAAAACTGAACAACAGTGTACCTAAGAGAGTTGATGTTGTTTTAAAGGGAAATGGTGGTCACACCAAATATTGATTTGATTCTGTTTTTTATTGTTTACTGTTCTTTGTAGTGAATTGTTTGATATTTAGAAACTTTGAATTTAATTATTTTTGAAAGGATATTCACCTTAAGGATTTTCTTTACATGTGCCAAAGACTTTTGCACAGTACTGTACATTGCGCCATAAACAAGATTATTACCACTACCCGATGTACATACATGTAAATATTAAATTGAACACACAATAACTCAGGTAAGGTCAGGAGTAGAAGTCTATTTGTACAAGGCACAACAGAGATAACTTGATGATTTTAAAACCAGGTTAAATTCTATATTTTTTTGTCGTATTCTATTTAAAATATTGAGTAAAATACTTCCTAAATAATACCTATTTACCACACATATTAGCAGTAATTAATATTTGCAGTGCATGGTGAGGCATAAGAGGGAAGTACACTTTGTACTGCGGACCACATATGAAACATGAAAGTGCCACTGAAGTAAAAGAATTGCTGGAAAGTAAGCTATGATTTATTTTTGGGTCCTGCAAATGTAATGCACTGCAAATATACGACAAGTAAAAGCATAAACAAATTTCTCCTGTAACCAAGTCAGAACTTGCCCAATATTTAAATACTGTTTATAGACAAAGGTATATCGTCAACATCCTTATTGAGGAATTGCATATTTTATGAGATGTGGGGGGAGGGGAGGGGGGTAGTCAAGACTGAGAGACAAATGTTATTTCATTATCACATCTAATACCGTGCCATAAAGCAGTGGAACATGGCCAAAAATGTCACCATACTGGAATGGTATTAATATGCTATTACGGCACAATGATATGTGCATCATGTACAGAGTTAAAAAGAGCAATTAAGGTCTAACCTACGGTGCTTTTGCAAAGCTTTTATTCTGACCTTGAACAATTTGAGACGCTCCCTTGAGTGGAGTAAACTGAGAGATGACTGCGCAAAAATGAGCTTAATGACATTCAGTTCCGTTCCCTCAAACACTGAAGCCAGGTAATGAACAACACCGCAGCAGTCCTCTAAAGCACTGAAGGTCCTGATGTTTGTATTGTTTCTGTTCCAAACACAACTATTAGACCTACGTTCACATTTCTGCGCTGTATTAACGCATGCTGGTGGACAGAACATTAATGCACTTTTTTGTCTTTCTAATCTGACCACAGCTCATTTTCCGTCAGACAGATTAGCTCGTGCTTAATTCTAAAGCTATCAGGCTGTTTCTGATTCACGATTAACCGCTTCATTTTTTCAGCCATTTTTAAAAGTACAGTTAATGTGCGCATGTTGCTGAGTGTGTAAAATAATTCAAATTCAAAATGAAAAGGGCCTCGTCCCAGTCCCTGAACAGCCTGGTCATCGATGAGGTCTGCTTTAGCTGAACAGCCTGGTCATCGATGAGGTCTGCTTTAGCTGAACAGCCTGGTCATCGATGAGGTCTGCTTTAGCTGAACAGCCTGGTCATCGATGAGGTCTGCTTTAGCTGAACAGCCTGGTCATCGATGAGGTCTGCTTTAGCTGAACAGCCTGGTCATCGATGAGGTCTGCTTTAGCTGAACAGCCTGGTCATCGATGAGGCATAATTTAGCTGAACAGCCTGGTCATCGATGAGGTCTGCTTTAGCTGAACAGCCTGGTCATCGATGACGATGAGGTCTGCTTTAGCTGAACAGCCTGGTCATCGATAAGGTATAATTTAGCTGAACAGCCTGGTCATCGATAAGGTATAATTTAGCTGAACAGCCTGGTCATCGATAAGGTATAATTTAGCTGAACAGTCTGGTCATCGATAAGGTATAATTTAGCTGAACAGCCTTGTCATCGATAAGGTATAATTTAGCTGAACAGCCTGGTCATCGATAAGGTATAATTTAGCTGAACAGCCTTGTCATCGATAAGGTATAATTTAGCTGAACAGCCTGGTCATCGATAAGGTATAATTTAGCTGAACAGTCTTGTCATCGATGAGGTCTGCTTTAGCTGAACAGACTGGTCATCGATGAGGTCTGCTTTAGCTGAACAGACTGGTCATCGATGAGGTCTGCTTTAGCTGAACAGCCTGGTCATCGATGAGGTCTGCTTTAGCTGAACAGCCTGGTCATCGATGAGGTCTGCTTTAGCTGAACAGCCTGGTCATCGATGAGGTCTGCTTTAGCTGAACAGCCTGGTCATCGATGAGGTCTGCTTTAGCTGAACAGACTGGTCATCGATGAGGTCTGCTTTAGCTGAACAGACTGGTCATCGATGAGGTCTGCTTTAGCTGAACAGCCTGGTCATCGATGAGGTCTGCTTTAGCTGAACAGCCTGGTCATCGATGAGGTCTGCTTTAGCTGAACAGTCTGGTCATCGACGAGGTCTGCTTTAGCTGAACAGCCTGGTCATCGATGAGGTCTGCTTTAGCTGAACAGCCTTGTCATCGATAAGGTATAATTTAGCTGAACAGCCTGGTCATCGATGAGGTCTGCTTTAGCTGAACAGCCTGGTCATCGATAAGGTATAATTTAGCTGAACAGCCTTGTCATCGATAAGGTATAATTTAGCTGAACAGCCTGGTCATCGATAAGGTATAATTTAGCTGAACAGCCTTGTCATCGATGAGGTCTGCTTTAGCTGAACAGCCTGGTCATCAATAAGGTATAATTTAGCTGAACAGCCTTGTCATCGATAAGGTATAATTTAGCTGAACAGCCTGGTCATCGATAAGGTATAATTTAGCTGAACAGTCTGGTCATCGATAAGGTATAATTTAGCTGAACAGCCTTGTCATCGATAAGGTATAATTTAGCTGAACAGCCTGGTCATCGATGAGGTATAATTTAGCTGAACAGCCTGGTCATCGATAAGGTATAATTTAGCTGAACAGCCTTGTCATCGATAAGGTATAATTTAGCTGAACAGCCTGGTCATCAATAAGGTATAATTTAGCTGAACAGCCTGGTCATCGATGAGGTCTGCTTTAGCTGAACAGCCTTGTCATCGATGAGGTCTGCTTTAGCTGAAAAAACTGGGCCCCATTTCCCAAAAGCCATCTTAGAGGTAGAGTGTTTTGTATTTAGGCTTTATTAATTTTATGATTAAAATGATTAATATTTACTGACATTACATAAAAAAAGAATACAAATAGAGGGAGAAAGACAAAGACAAAAAACAAACAAACAATGAAAGTAATTAAAAAATAAAATAGCCTAGGATGATCTTTACTCTCTACAATCCTTTTGGGAAACGGGACCCTGGTCATCAATGAGCAGGGTCTGTGGGCACCGCTGCAGTGCCCCGTCCCTGCCAACCTTCAGAGGACGTGGCGGATCCCGGCTGCCTGCTAGGGCTCCGCTCACGCACCACGGCCGCAACTTGCCATCGATCGTAATGACCAGCACAAAGCCTTCAGCCCCTTTACTGATACTCGGCACAGAGGTGACTGGTAGTCCTGTGCGCTACCGGCCTACTCTTTCTCAGCAGTATACTAGCACCGGTGACAAAAGCATTCCTCAGTTTGGCTATGCATTTACATATTTGGCAGGTAATTTGTTGTATTTTTTATACTGTGTAAATGTGACCCGCTCCGCAATAATGAGTAGGATGTTGCATATTGTGTTTACACGTACAGGGCGATTGAATGTTGTGGGGTTTTTGGGGTTGTGATTTTTTTTCTGAAAAATAAAATAGTTCTTTTATATCCATATTCTCAGATAAAACCGAAAGAAGTATTGATTTTGATTCCTAAAGTTGTTTTATTAAAGGATTTTGTTTCAAGTCAATTCTTTTGTTCGCTGTGATGCGTAAAATTTGCGAGTTTTTGTCCCTCTTTTGCGATCGTCTTTATATTCACCCCCGAGTTACATTTTTGGTATCAACCGAATAGAATGGAAATGATTTCATCGTTGACTTTTCACGTACATGAAAGCTTAGCGTCACATATATTCTTTTTTCTCTCAATATGGAGCGACCATTCTCAGCTGTAATCACATACCATTGCTGCAATACCTTCTGTCAATTCAGAAGAATGCAGGCAAAAGTGTCAACACAGTGTCCTCTGAGACATAAGCCACATGCTGCCAGACTCCATTTCTTTTCACAAGACAGCATGCCAGCTGCAGACACACTGCACGTATCAAATTGACCAGAGGGGTCACTAGTGAGCAAAGAGGTGGGGAATACCCATAATACCCAGAAGGGGGAAGTCCGGGCCGGGTCTGGGTAGTCCACTAAGTGCCGGAGATAATAGTGACGTGCAGCGACTTGGAAGTGCCGCAAACTGTCATGGAATTGGTAAACAAAATATTAAAATACTGTCCAAATGACCCAATAATAATAAACAAATCGGCACATGGGGAGACATCAGAGGAGGAAAAAGTGCCTATTGCGACTATGTGTTTCTTTTGGGAAAAATGTACTGACTTCGTATTTTGACCGCATTGGTACCATTGACTTACATTGAAAAACGGGCCTGAAAGACCTATGCTGGAGCCAACCGCACAAGCATAAGAGGGCGATGCTCCCAACAAGACCAGGGAGTGAGCTACAAAAATGAAGCCCGGTTTTAGCCCTTTGGGAAACCATTCTGACAAAACCCCTCCCTTGGCTGCAAGTATCCAACTGACCAGAGGGGTCACTAGTGAGAAAAAACAGGTGGGGAGTACCATGCTGACTAAACCCCTCCCTTGGCAACAGTGTGGCCAATTACAAGACCCTCTGGGGGTTAGGTTTGCCGAGATCAGGATAGGTCCACGCCATGGGTATCCTCGCTGAATCAAAGATCAGCGCCTTTAGGATATGGATATGCTACCTGACAGACAAATATCAACTGTTGTTATAATCATTACTGGTGATCATCATGTGGGGGTAAAATGTATTATCACCCCCACCCCCCATTTTAAAGGGGAAGGGATAGCTTATTTCTATAGGCTGTGTTTATAAACCTTCTGGTCTTCAGCGCTAATATGACTTTTAATTCGTCTGATATATATATATAACTCAGTTTTCTGAATTGTAACCTGTACAGTACCCCTCTGAAATTGGCTTGTTGAAGCACACTGGAGGCGTGATTAATGTGAAATCTTCCATAACTTTGATGTTGCACTATTTCAAAAGTATGGCTGCAGATGTAGCCTGTATGATGATTGTGAGCAACGTCTGTTACTCTGGGTCTAATGTGATCAGTCATTGTTTGAACAAAAGCAATTAAATCCGTATATGTGTCAAGCATTACACATCCATATTCATCAAAGCAGATCAGAGAAACAGATGTTCTCTTTGTACCTACCAGTGCGGCTGCCTGCCAGTGTGGGGGTTCCTTGGAGGAATTAGGAGAGGGTCCTGGTCTGGCTGTGGGTCAGCAGAACGTCGCTTCCCAGCCTTCTTGCTGGACTCTCCCTTCACCGACGAGTCTGGCACAAGAAGCCCTGACTCAACTTTTTTCGCCAGTTCCTCCGTTTTCTTGAACACTCTGTCAAGAAACAGACCCAATCAACACTTACAGCTCAGAAAGGGAAAAAAAAAAAAAACTTTAATGAGATGTTTTGTGCAAGGATGGATGCGAACAGAAACATGCAGAAACAACTTTGTGGTATGCATAAGAATGTTGCATTACTGCTGCATTTTAAGAGACTTGATTAAAAAAATGAACATGCATAACATTTACATTTAGAAGCCCTTTAAATGTACAAGCATATGCTCTTAAAAAAACGTTGTCAGTATAATTAACTTAATGTACGTTTCAACCAACCTGTCAAATTCCTGGAGGTTCTCTGCATCTACATAGTCACTGACGTTCACCGTTAAATCTGAAACTCGCTCAGTGGCTGAGTCCTGACGCGAGAAATCGAAAGTCGGAGTTATAAAACATTCCTGTTTTTTTTCACAAAGCACAATCTAGAATTTGTCGATGTCACATGTAATTTTGCCACGTTTAGGTGTAAATGCAAAGTAATTCAAATTCACAAAACCGTATTATTATTTAAAATATTGTTAACCGCATTTTCAGAGGTGTATGCTATCCCTGGAACCCACAGGAGGTCCCCAGGACACGGGCTGGAGGAGACCAATACCATTATGTTGAAGATCAAGGTGGAGTCCACGGTGATGGCTTTGAGAAGCAAATGGGACTTGTCATTATTAGACTGGTAGCGCAATGTATACAACTCCCTGCTGTCGTTCCAACCAGGAGGGAGTAACTCCGACGTTTTATCACTGTGTTGAGGCTGTGATGGAGAGCAAGAAAATATTGAATCAAGCTTACATGGCTAGATATAATTGTAGTGACATTACGAAAGCGGAAAATATAACAGCTAGTATAACCCCATATGAAAAATCTACTCTAACAAGGTAGCTAGTTGTCAATCTCCTTACTTGGTCTCCAGATCCAATACATTTGTGCCCGCTTCGTACAATTTCCCAATGAACGAAACAGACGACAGCATCCTGTGGACTGGTAATCTTACTGACGACGGAGCTGTACAGCAGCTCTAACCCTGCCATCTTAGAAACAGTAATCACAAATCGGTACAAATCTAAAACGAAACACAAAAACGTAACTCATTCGGAACCCGTGTTGTCGTTCGTCATTGTGTTTATGTCCGCTGAGTTTTGCAGCCGGAATGGAAACATGATGCTCCCAATTAACGTTCCGCAGCAACGCTTCCACTGCTGAATTGAAAGTTATTTTGCTTATCTAGCGTGAGAGTCTTGTTAAGTAAATCACTTGGAGTAAGTAAATCTCTTCCGCATTTTTATAGCATAATGTACGAAGTGCAAACAAGTTATCGTACTTTAGTTGTCTTAAATTTTTTCAAATAGAAACGATGTGTAAAAAGCAATACTTTGCAGGCTTGCATGTATACTCTTCAAATTAACAGCACTTCTGTGGTTTATTATTTTCAATATAATTAAAATACAGTATGTTATATACAGCCATGCAGTTAAGGTTGTGATCCTGTAGAGGGCGGTGTTCACTCACGTCACACTACACTTTATTTATTTATTTATTTGCTTGCTTAGCTACTTATTTTTGTTTGTCACACCTAGATACTGGACCAGGAGTGGGAAAAGCATGAGCAACTACGTTTCTGGATTTCACACAAGGCCTGCTCTTGAATATTTCAAATTATATCTCTTTTTTTGTTGCCATTTTACCTACATGTCTTAATAAGATCACGCATGACAACTGAAGATAGTTGTGGCCTCATATGAAATGCTTTACTGTGGTCTAATCTACAGCTAAAGCCGTTTTGGTGCACTGAGATGTAGTGCAATTAGATCATTGGGCTGGGGTAATTGGGGGCTGCAAAATCCTGCAGATACACAGGCAATGGAGTGAAATTACCCACCCTAGTCTAGACCTTTTTGAGTTGGCGTTAACTGTTGAATTATTGTGAACTCAAATATCAATTTGTAAATATCCAGTTTTACTCCTCTCAGATAAAATACAAATGATTTTTGTTGATAATACAGGCCTATATAATAATGTAGTCTCCTGTAAACATAGAGTTTCTGAGGTTTCTGGGAGAAAGTGTTTCTAAAGGGAAAAATCAAGAAGAAGAAAGTATTGAAAGTAAGTGCAAGTGTTTAAATGAGTAAGTGCTATACTTGATATATTGTAGTACCAAAATGTATTCTAAACCATACAATGGATTTATTGCAGTTTAAACATGAATCCCCACCTCATCAAAAGCTAATTAGCATATTTGACTTGGAAGAATGTTCTCTGACTAAACTTCAACAGCCCCTAATATTCTAAAGCACAGCCCAGGTTGTGTAATATGTACTGTACAGACAACCACACATTGCATGTTTTTGTTGTGGCCTGCCGTGCAGAAATAAATCATTAAAAAATGCGGTTTCCACTTTCATCACAGCCTTAGCAAAGTTTTTTTAAATCTCGGGGAATGATAACACTGACATCTGTTTCCCCTTTATGAATATTGAAAACACACTTCACAGAAGTTACATTTCTCAAATGCATTCTGCCATCCACTTGGTACCCTTGTGTTTACATAATTTACTGTTCTTATAAGTTCCTTTTCAAAATTTTCCAGCTGCCGCATGCTATTGGAAGCTGTACCTCCTTCTTCAATATTGTCAGCACGGTGCTGAATGAATGCATTTTCAATAATCAACAGTCTGGATGCACGTAAGCATAACTTTTATTGGCAGCGGGATCACATATAGCTGCCTGTTCTTTTATTCTGATAGGGATGACATCCAGTGTAATAGTGATACATTTTACCTCGCTGGCGTAGTTACCATCATTTAAGGGGTTTAAACCACATTATATTACCAGCAAATTAGTCAAACCCCTCTGAAAACAAAGCTATTGGTGGCCAATAACCAACCATAACATCATGCCGTACTGACACATTCTTGTGATTCTAGCTGCAGCAGCATATTCCTCACAGCACGCCTAACTCCCCCAAATCCAGGAATAGTACGTTGCCAGGCTAGCCCGAACTCTTGGATTGGCTTGCTCTCAATGGAGGAATAGTAGTTTCAGAACCTAGGTGGTCAGATCTCAAGATATCGCATAATTCTCTGTTATGATCTGTCAACTACAGTGGTAATGGCCAGGGATGTACCAGCTTAGACATGGCTGAGATTCTCAGAGGGCAGTTGCAGAAGCATAATGTGTTTTACTCGCCACTTGTTATTCAGCTACGTCCCTTTGTCTCATAGTTTGTGTGAATCGCAGCCTTTGTCTCAGACCCACTTATCAATGTGGTTGGCTACGAAATCAAATAAAACTTTATTTGCAGTGCGCATCTCTTATGCGGTGCACAAAACACTTTGCATGATACACATATACGTAGATTAAATAATTTCAAGGTGAGACACAATCTTTGAGTGGTACTGGGCAACAAATTGTCCCTCTCTGAGATCGTCACGGATGTATGTTTGGCGTGCGTATTCTTCCTGTACAATGTCTGGAGAATCTGCCCCTTCCTCACCACCTACTCAACCCAGCTCTTAGTCCATGTGCTCGTTATCTCCTGCCTCGCATACTGCAACTTCCTCCTCGCTGGCCTCCCTGCCTCCACCATCAGACCTCTGCAGCTCATCCAGAATCCTGCTGCCTATCTGACCTACAGCCTCCCCAGAGAGTCATGTGACTCCCTTTACCTTTATCAACTGCATGTCTCTAGCCTATAGCAGCTAAATGAGCAGCTCCAGGATATCTTCAAAAGATCAAGCTATGGGCGTTTGGGCCCTCCCCTACTGCTTGCCTGAACTTCAGAATGTTAGCACAACCACTCGACCAAAATCTACCTTACAATCACTTAGCAGATGTTTTTATCCTTACAAAAGGATAAAATATGACTTTTGTATATGAAGTACAGTGTTAGTCTCACAAATACAAAAGTGTCATATCACCAGATTAATCATTTATAATGAATAAGTGTAAAATCTGGACAAACAAAACCTAATAGTATTACTATTGAGAACAACAGTAAAGACCACAACACAGCTAACCCCCAGGTGGTGGAATGAGCTTCCCACTGCAGTCAGAACAGCAGAAACCCTGCTCATCCTCTGGTGCAGACTGAAGACACACCTATTCAGTTTGCACTCTGCACTTTATGTATCCTTTCATTCTTTATGGATGTCCTTTTGGGATAAGATAGGTTAGCTATGTTGTGGTCTTTGCTGTTGTTCTCAATAGTAATACTATTAGGTTTAATTTGTCCAAGATTTTACACTTATTCATTATAAATTATTCATCTGGTGATATGACACTTTTGTATTCCTGAGACTAACACTGATGTTTTTCACTTCTGTACTTCATAAACAAAAGTCATATTTTATCCTTTTGTAAGGATAAAAACATCCACTAAGTGATTGTAAGGTAACGCAAAATAAAGAATTTTAAAATGGTAATACATTTTGGTCGAGCGGTTGTGCTAACATTCTGAATTGAGATGGCAGGTGGTACATTCAGTACTTGTGTAGGCCTAATGACTGAGTGCAGGTACCCAGCCAGGGAACATACAGTGCCAACAAGCCCTACAGTGGTTCGCTAGCGGACATCTGAGATGAGGTGGCCCCGATGAGAATCAGGGATTTTCACAAAAATCTTTTTAAGAAGAAACGCACTCTGCAATTATTCTTAAGAAATTACCATTATCCTGCGAACTACTTAGCCATCATCTTATCTTTATTATCATTATGGCCCCCTAAATACAGACACAGGCTAGATCAAAGAATATTTTAGGTCATTAAAAACATTTGCTTTTCCTGTAGTAGTTTGTGTGGATGGTTTAATCCATTCACAAGATGAATTTAAAAAAAAAGAAAAGAATTTTATATGAAACGTTTCAAATGGTTTTTATTAGATTTCGCCTTGTAGCGAAGTCTACGTGTTTGTTGCTTGCTAGTTAGCGAATGGAAATGGAAAATAAGAAAGGCCGGTCGCCAAATTTCTCAAAGCAAGAGTTGGAGGTTATGGTGTAGGAGGTCATAACAAGGAAGCTGCTACTGCTGGGAAAGTTGGCCGGTGTGACAGCCAAATCTAAAAAAAAAGGGCTTAGCCTACAATGTTGCTAATGGTGATTAAACAAACAAAATGGAATGTATAATGGAAGAGATCTAAAACAGGAGTTTTCAACCATTACTGTTCCAGAGACCCCCACCCAGGCTCAAAGGCATCCAGGGGACCCTCATTGTAAATTGAAGAATATGTATATATATATATATATATATATACAGTATATATATATACATAAATAAATATTCTTCACACCATCTTGTTTCAATAAATGACTGAATGCTGGTTCAAAGCAAGTGCTTTTTTTATTATATTTGGTAATGGCCTCTAAATGACTTATTTATAAAGAAGCTTAGCTAGTTAGCAGAGAAGAATGAAGTGTGGCTCCAGGCATGTCAGGGAGGGCTATAAGTAGCAGGGAGCGCAGTGGAGCGTGTGGACGGTTCCCCGCAGACAGAAAACACAAAGAACAGAGAGACAAGTTGGCTTCCGCTATTTTAATACAGCATCATGCAGTGCCCATGTAACAGACATAAATGATTTCAGTTTAGTAATACCATTCACTTAGGAATCATAATTGGCAAAAGTGTGAGGGATAGTCTACAGGTAAGTTGGAAATCAGGTAAACTGGACACAGGGGAATTCATAAACCAGTTGAAATGTAGGATGGTTGGGTGGGTAGATTAAGGTGGTTGAGAATGTTCCCGGGACACCACAGAAATCCCTGCTCTTTCTGATAGTGCCATGGTATCTTTTATGTTCACTGTGAAACTGTCTGCTCTAAATTTCCATTCAACTCCAATTGTTAGACTAAACAACGTAAGCCCAGCTATTTGTAACAATTCATAATTGCTTGTTTAGAAATGGGAGTCCTTTCAATGTTGTGTTTACTTCAACAATGGATTTGCTTTAAGGTTCCTGACATTGACAAATGTGCATGACAAACTAGGTCCAGGTTTTTAAGATTTAGAGCAGTGGCAGCCCTGGGACTTTGTTTTTGGGGGACTCTTGGTCAGATATCTGTGTTTTTGGGGGACTTAGTCAGATATCTGTGTTTTTGGGGGACTCTTAGTCAGATATCTGTGTTTTTGGGGGACTCTTGGTCAGAGATCTGTGTTTTTGGGGGACTCTTGGTCAGATATCTGTGTTTTTGGGGGACCCTTGGTCAGAGATCTGTGTTTTTGGGGGACTCTTGGTCAGATATCTGTGTTTTTGGGGGACTCTTGGTCAGATATCTGTGTTTTTGGGGGACTCTTGGTCAGAGATCTGTGTTTTTGGGGGACTCTTGGTGAGAGATCTGTGTTTTTGGGGGACTCTTGGTCAGATATCTGTGTTTTTGGGGGACTCTTAGTCAGATATCTGTGTTTTTGGGGAACTCTTAGTCAGATATCTGTGTTTTTGGGGGACTCTTAGTCAGATATCTGTGTTTTTGGGGGACTCTTGGTCAGAGATCTGTGTTTTTGGGGGACTCTTGGTCAGATATCTGTGTTTTTGGGGGACTCTTGGTCAGATATCTGTGTTTTTGGGGGACTCTTGGTCAGAGATCTGTGTTTTTGGGGGACTCTTGGTCAGATATCTGTGTTTTTGGGGGACTCTTGGTCAGATATCTGTGTTTTCGGGGGACTCTTGGTCAGAGATCTGTGTTTTTGGGGGACTCTTGGTCAGATATCTGTGTTTTTGGGGGACTCTTGGTCAGATATCTGTGTTTTTGGGGGACTCTTGGTCAGAGATCTGTGTTTTCGGGGGACTCTTGGTCAGATATCTGTGTTTTTGGGGGACTCTTGGTCAGAGATCTGTGTTTTTGGGGGACTCTTGGTCAGATATCTGTGTTTTTGGGGGACTCTTGGTCAGAGATCTGTGTTTTTGGGGGACTCTTGGTCAGATATCTGTGTTTTTGGGGGACTCTTGGTCAGATATGTGTTTTTGGGGGACTCTTGGTCAGATATCTGTGTTTTTGGGGGACTCTTGGTCAGATATTCATTTTTTATTTAACTTTTATTTGACTAGGAAGTCACATTGAGATTAAAACCTCTTTTACAAGTGAGACCTAGCCAAGACAGGACAAGAGAAGTATAAAACAGCATACAAAAACAACAACAACAATAACAACAATAGTACTCAACAATAAAACAACCAACATAATAATAAAATACATAAGCTAAGGCAGTGTTAAATAAATCAGGGTTTAAAGCAAGAACAGGTAACAGAAAGCATATCCATTATCTGTCTTTTAAAATCTGGCAAAGAGATACTCAACTTTGAGTTTTGCATGCAACTCATTCCAGGTCCATGGGCCTTGATAAAACAGGCTTGTCTTGCCCGCCTCAGTTTGCACAGCAGATACCATGCAGTGCAACCACTTGTGAGATCTGCAGGAATAAAAACATTGAGTACATGGGCAGTTTCCCAAGGATAGCTTAATAGATAATAATGTGCCAGTGTTGCATCCTACACAATGCAAGGGATGCCCAGTCAACCAGACTATACAAGATACAGTGATGGGTCCTATATTTGGAATTTGTAATGCATCTCAAAGCTGAACGATACAAGGGGTCGAGCTTCGACCAGGTAGAGGGACAGGCAAATCTATACAGTATCACCATTGTCAAGCTGAGGCAGAAATAGACTGGCAACCAATGTTTTCCTTGAAGACATGGAAAAACAAGACTTCAACCTGTACAAGAAGCTGAATGTGAATTGTAGTTTCTTAGCAAGACATTCAACATGGTGTTTAAAATTTACAGTTTTGTCCAACCCAGATTCCTATATATGTGTAACTGTCGACAAATTCTATAGAAATGCCATTCAGTGTGCTAATGGGGAGGGATTGGGGCTTTGTGCCTCCTGAGGAGAATAACATGGCCTTTGTTTTGCGAGCATTCAGCAGTAGTTTGAGGTTTGATAGGGCATGTTCCAAGGAGTTAAAATCTGACTGCAGGTTCGTGAAAGCCATCTCAACAGAAGGAGCACACAAGTACAGGACTGTATCATCGGCATACAAATGGTACTTACAATGTTTAATCTGATCACAAATCTTATTTATGTAAATGAGAAAACGCAAGGGACCATGAATTGATCCTTGTGGAACACCTATGTCTAAGCCGACTGAATCTGACATGATATTGCAGTGTTTTACAGTTTGCGATCGTTTGAAAAGATAGTTCTGGAACCACTCCACTGCTCCACCACCAATGCCAGCCTTAAGTAATGTGCCAATGAGTAATGAGTGGTCCACAGTATCAAAAGCCTTCCTGAGATCAATAAACAGAGCTACATAGGTGGACATACGACTAATGGCTGCCTTTATATATAAACACAGATATCTGTATTTTTGAGGGACTCTTGGTCAGACCTCTGTTTTTCAGGGACTCTTGGTCAGGTATCTGCTAGTCATTGGAGTCCTTTCGATGTTGTGTTTATTTCAACAATTGATTTGCTTTAAGGTTCCTGGCATTGACAATTTTGCATGACAAACTAGGTCCAGGTTTTTCAGATTTAGAGCAGTGGCAGACTCTTGGGTCAGATATCTGTGTTTTTAGGGGACATTTGGTCAGGCCTCTATGTTTTTGGGGGACTCTTAGTCAGGCCTGTTTTTGGGGGACTCTTGGTCAGATATCTGCTAGTCAATATCTGGAGAGACAGGGAGGGAGTTATTCCATTCCTCATCCACTAAAGTAAAATAAAAAATGGGATTAAATGGGGGTTAGGGTTAGATAAAATGGGGGTAAATAAAATGATAATTCAACTCATTGTGTGGCTTATTTATGATATTTTTAACATGGAGGTGAATGCAACTTAAAAGCCATATATTATGTGTTTAAGAAAACATAAAATGCTTTTGACTTTGTTTGTTGGAGGGAGATGGGTCAAGTCACGTCACTGTCATCCACTGAAATGAGACCCAAGATCAAGGTCTTGCCTGCGAGTGAACACACTGTCTCATCAAACTAGGACACATTGGGCCCCCAGCTCCTCCAATCATAGCAGGGCTTCACCTCTGGCCCCTGATTCACTTTTCAGGTTCCGCTTTTAAATCAAAATGCTTCGTTTTTATCCTCCGCCAGAGCGCGGCTTTCAGCAGAGACCACATTTACAGTGTCAATCATTTCTCTCCATCTATTTGTTTTCTCAGGCACAACACTGCTCACATTTCAGAAAACAATTATTCTTTCTTGCATCCGCTTGCAACTCTCAATTTTTCATAAGTGATTAACATTCACGTGGCCTGTTTACCGACACTAATTATTCATAATATACACAAACATCTTAACATCAGGTTTTATCATCACATGACGTCATATGTCACTCACGAGTCACACACATTAGGTTAGAGGTGTGTTGTGGTGAGTAAATGACTTTCTGAAGGAAGTGAACTTGTGTGTGTGTGTGTGTCCGCGCGTGTGTATGCATGCGTGTGTCTGTGTGTGTACATGTGCACCCGATAATAGGGCACATCGCACGACCCAACACCTGTTGAGTATGCAGTTTTAGACAGAGAAGGGTTGTCAGAGCAGGCAGCTTCGGTCAGACTGTTCTCTTTGAGTTCAGCCACACACCACATGAATTCCAGGTTCATCTACAGTGGTCGTAACTCATAATGTAGCTTTGAACCACCCGTGTTATTTCACCCCAAGCCAGGCAACTCAATCCAGCAGTTCTCTCTGGAGACAAAGGCCTGTGTCTCCATCCACGTCAGGTAAACGAGGTCAATAGCATGCTAGCATAAGGAAATACTGACAGAAATAACATAATAAATCAATTAATTAAATGAGTAAATAAACAAGATAATACACTGCCCGGCCAAAAAAAAAGTCGCACACTGTAATATTTTGTTGGACCGCCTTTAGCTTTGATTATGGCGCGCATTCGTCGTGGCATTGTTTCGACAACCTTATGCAACGTCACAACATTTATTTCCGTCCAGACTTGCAATAATTTTTGGCCGAGATCTTGTATTGACGACGGGAGAGTCGAACCACTCCGTGAAGTCTTCTCCAGCACATCCCAAAGACTTTCAATGGGGTTAAGGTCAGGACTCTGGGGGCCAATTCATGTGTGAAAATGATTCCTCATGCTCCCTGAACCACTCTCTCACAATTTGAGCCCGATGAATCTTGGCATTGTCGTCCTGGAACATGCCCATTGATGGGAGAACCTGGTCATTCAGTACATTCAGGTACTCAGCTGACTTCATTTTATTGCTGCATAACGTTGCTGAGCCTAGACCTGACCAATTGAAGCAACCCCAGATCATAACACTGCCTCCAGAGGCTTGTACAGTGGGCACTATGCATGACTGGTGCAACTGCGACTTTTTTTTTGGCCGGGCAGTGTATAATAATCAATAAATGAATAACTGTATTTACAGACTCTGTTCATTCACAGATTTGTTTGGCAATGCATATGCTAATTAATGTACAGTAGAACCTAAGAGTAAGAATGACCAATCAACCTGAGCATAAACCCAAAAGTTTAGAAGCAAACTAAGAATTGTCACTGCAGTACAACAGCAATTTTAATTACTGAAATATAGAAAAACTATAGAAAGAAATGGAAAGCGTAACGTAAACTTCACGCCTTACGTGAATCTTTCTCAGCAATCCCTAAACACTCTAGACTGAATTCTGAATTCCAGATTTTTTTTTATAAAGCATAATGCAGAGTTGTGTTTGTGCATTGGATAATTTTGTTGTGGTCTTTACTAAATTGTCAGCAGGTTTTTTTTGGGCCCCTTCCCCCACCCCCCACCCGCCATTCCTAAATATTTCCCTGTCTGTCAATTTTTGGGAGAAATGCCCAAGGGTTGAACTCAAATCTAATTTTCTCTCTGTCCACTGTTATCCACAGTAAAATGAACAGGGTTGTAGCATAGTTTAACTGAAGTCATCTACATGGAGTTTGTTTGTGGGCTTCTTGCCCATGAATACTGCTCCTTGGCACAACATGACACCCGTAGTGCATTCAACCAAACATTTAGTTGTTCTTTAAAAGCTGACTTAGCCAGCTTACAAGAAAATAAACAACTTACATAAATTACATTAAGAAATAAAATTACAGAAATTGCATTTAGAGATGACTAAATTATATTACCTTTATAACAAATTATTGTACCAGTAAGGAAAGACCTTCCATTCCACCTAAACCACAAAATACTAAAGGACTACGCTAAATTAGAAAATGTAATTAAACATTAAAATGAAGGTGTGCTGTGTCATTGATGAGGCAAACAGATGCAAAGCTGCTGAGTGCTCTCCTTGTTTTAAAGGATAGGGACCTCAGCCTTCCTGATGGAAAATTCTCAAACAGATGATTCGGGAGAAAGGGCCATTACACTTTGTCCTTTCTTGACTCCACTCCCCATAAACTGGCTTCATGGTTCTTTGTAGTCTTCCTATGATCTTACTCCTCGGTAATGTCACCCTCTCCAGCTTAGTTTTTCTGATATTATTTTGACATCAAACCAAGCTGTTAGGCTGAGGGTCAGTGCTGAGTTAAAGGCCCTCTCAGTAATTTTGGTTGCTAAAACAATGCTAATCGTTTACAACAAGCAAAAAGACGAAGATATCGTACCATAGCGTAGAATTATTCTCCAAATAAAAATAACGATAAAGATAATAAACCACATAAACCATTGGATAATAAAAAATTTTCTGGTTGTTTTGTGTTCCCTCACAAAAGTATTGCGTTCTCTCGCAAAACATACCATGATAAAGTTTGTTTTATATTCTATATTCGATTTTTGGACTTCAGTTGCTCTTCCACAGAACAAATCACAGTGCTGAAAATAACAGTTTCTTAATCGGAATGAGGCACAACGTTTCGTTTGATCTTCCATCATTCTTTTAATATCACAGCAAATCTTGTCAATAACTTCAAAATTACAATGGTGACAAACTCCAGAACTGTTATGATGTGGGGATTTCCAGAATCAGGGCACATTTTTAAACACATCAGGGCTCATTTATCCGTTAGGCATATGAATATTTTTATGTTCGCAACAATTAATAACAAGTATTTTGGGACCATCCGACAAGTGCATTGTTCATTCTCAAATTAAAATATCAATAGCTATTTAAAGAGGCTATATGTAACATTCAGAAAATCCTAATTTCTGACACCGGTGGCAGGAAGTGAACTGTAGCCAGCAGCCTGCTGCTAGCGCGCTTCCTCACATTTGGTGGCAGGACAACGTTTGCTACTACCCGGCCTGGATCCGGCGTTGCTTGGTAACGTGGTAAAGTAATTTGTAAATGGCAAGCTAGCCAACTAACGTTACAAGCCGGGAGTTGGGTTTGAATCGATGTCACTTAGCTAGCTAATGTTATCCACACACACAGTATTTTGCTAGTAATAATGTTAACAAGCAAGTAGCCTAAGCAACATCTCACACATTCCAAGCTAATGTTGGCATCAGGAACATCACAATATATTTCACATGCTTTGCAGCAACGTTACCTGTCCAAGAAGAACGCCAGCTCGGGGTCGGTTTTGATCCCTAACAACAAATGTAACGATAGGTCTCTCCATGGCTGGAATGCCCGGCCGATGTTCACCCTTGTTTTCCAATTTTGGTTCTACTCCCGTTTGGAAAACTTTGGTCAATTAAATTTACGGTCATTTGCTGGTTGACTGGTCCATTTCTCAGCAGCTAACAAGCTAGTGTCGTGTTATACGACTGCAGTTCACTAGCCCTTGTGGTGCTGTGGGGGAGAAAAGGAAGGCACTCGGGAGTGTACTTTGACGTTACATTCTTCATTCACAAAATTATTTTCCCGGCAAATTCGATCCAAATTCTTTACATAAATTATATGCGACGGAGAAAGTCGGGGAAGGTCTCATTTTTTAAGTTACGTTACAATCTGGTCAAACATTGGCAATTGAAAGCGATTCATGCATGTAAAAATCTTACATGTAGTGCCTTTAACCATAGTGTTCAAACAACGTGTGGTAGGATAAGGGCCTATCCCCCTTATTCTAAGAAACTAACATGTGAACACTTCCAAGTTGTTGTTACGAGCAAGTCGTTAAAACCATAATTATAAACATATAAGGGTCCCCTTGCTCTCTACTGCGCAGTCTCTGGCTCCAATTTTTGTACAATTTTGGCAGCACATTTCCGCTCTTTCAAAACGCTTTTCACAAACCCATGCAGAAGTCGATGGGTGACGTCCAGGGTTATTATCATAAACTAAAACTAAGACGGAAACTAGGTGTGAAAAAACCATATCGTGAACTGAAATAAAAATAAAAACGAGTTTTTGAAAGAACGGAAATGAAACGAAAACTCGCAAACCCGCCTCTGAAACAAACTAAAATAAAATATGCAAAAAATGTTTTTAGTTTTCTGGTCATTTACGTGCCAGGAAGAGACAATTTTAGGTGGAGAATTTCCCCCTCTTTGTGATGAACACTACTTCACAAAATGGTGATGATCAACAAATCAGTCCACTCTGTCCGTGGGTAGCTACTTCGTGTTCACGCATTGGCAAATGAGGAAATGCATGAACGTGCATTCCAGACTCCATTGCCGAGTTAGCGTTGAAACATGTAGAAAATATTGGGGAGAAAACTGAACTGAAATTTGCTTATAAATAATGGTAGTTTTATTATGCATTAATTTTTGTACTAATGCTTGCTTACCAATAACTAACCTAAACGTTACAGCTGACTCATTCATTAATATTTCTACCGATTAAAGTCTCAATCGGTTTAGCCTACCCGTAAGATAAAACTACGGTAGCCGAGACATACAAAGCAACACAACATTATCACAACATGACTGCAAGTTGGAAAACACGTGAATAAATAAGAAAACGCAAATACAAATACGAAAACACAACGACATTAACATAAACGTGCTGCATTTGATGACAACACAGCGACATTAACAGAAATGCGCAGCATTTCAAAAAACAACAATGGAAGTGTTTTTTTTTTTCTCTTTACCACTACGACCAAAATATACAGTTGGCTTGGCACCAGGCAGCCACCGTTGGATCCACAGAACTGTGGTTGGAAAAAGTTTAAAAACTGAGAGCAGAGTAGACAGGATATAACTTTTAAAGATTTAATTCCATTTTCTACTGGGACTTTTGCCGTTTATCGAGGGTGTGACAGAAACTTTCAATTTCACGATTTCATGATTGAACAAATAAAGTTAGAAGACTATTTTTATGGGTTAGTGCTCTTGGTTTCTGCTAGCTTCATCATTCTAGCCTCATACGGCTATCAGTAAAGGCTAACAATACACAAGCACTTACTACTTTTAAGGTTTATCACCCCTGCAGTGACAAACTACGTTTTCTGTCATAAAAGTATTGTCAAGCTCACGTGCATTCACTGCTGTCTACGTTCTAAAGCTCCAGTTTGCCCTCCCTAAGATTAACTGAGTTCACATTCATTCCTTATGTAGGCTAATTTCCCCATGCTTAGCTGTGTCCTACCGTATCATATCTGCATCATATCTGCACGCCATAAAGAGTAGATGAACACATTGTTTCATTACAAATTGTCATGGTCTGGTTGTCTCCCTTCCATCTGTGTGGTCGTTTCCTTTCGGAGCCACGTGTGGGCGCTCGATCTTGTCCTATTTTTTCCGCCGCCGTGCGGGGTTTTTTCACCTCTAGCTACTTATCTGGCGCACCTGTCTTAAGTTCCCCGCTGGCTATATACGCACGGTGCTTCCCATTCCGGTGCTTTTGTGTCTTCATTGCCACTGCACAAAGCCGGTAACTCGGTGTTGGAATTCAAACGACCACTTGTTCTTTTGATTTTCAAAAGTACACGCGGGACTTTTCTGTAGTGTGTTAGAGAATTCTGTTCTTAGGTTTAATTTCTCCTTCGCACTTTATTTTCCTGCCTTGGTTTCCCTTTTCCTGTCTCGCTACTAGACAGCACCTCGGTTCTCTTAGTTGCCTTTTGCCTCTTTGTTTTAAGCTCTCTGCCAGTTTTCAGAGCTAGAGGTATTTCTCTTTGTTTCCATTTCTCGAGTCTGCAAGCTTCGCCCTATTTTCTTGGGTCGCTATTATTTTCGGCTTACGCCGGTATTTTTGTTAAATTTCTGCTCGAGTCTGCGAGCCTCGCCCTATTTTGGGGTCATTATTATTTTGGGCTTTTAGTCAGGAGTTTTTTCTCCCGTTTCTTTTCTCTATTTCCTCTAGTGGATATCCACGTTTTGTGGATATCTTTTTGATCCCCTCTCAGTCACGTCTGGTCCTCCGATCCCAACCCCCCTTAGACAAATGTCTCGAATGCAGTGTTGTTGTCAGCCAGCTTCTCTTTTATTCTTGAGTGGATGTATCCAAGACAACAGATTTGCAGAAGTGCAGAATTAATTAAATAAAAACCGATAGATAGCATGGTTTGTGACCCATTTTTCGGTGGAACATAAAAATACATGTATGAGTTTACTGTGAGTTTTCCCGTTTTCGAAAAGGAGATTTATCGTGGTTTTTGAAAGCCTAACTACTTCCTAACTGCTAGTACCTGACCCACAATTTCTCAATAATAAAACTATCAGTGAGGTTGTGCTATGCACAATTATAAATGATGGGAAACAACCTTTCAATAAGGTGTGGGATGAAAAAAGGTGAACCTACCCTTTAAGAAAGGGTTATCTCAGGGTAATCGCTCCAACAGTCATCCGTGTAGAGTGTAAATAACACTGAGAGACAATTGAGCCTTGTGGTGAGCTAGTGGAGATGATCCTGATGTTACTGCATTGGCCTTTGTATCGAACCCACTGAGGTCTTTATGTCAAGAAGGAGATTTCCCATAAGGAGTTGATGAGGGTTGAAAGTCATTAGGATCCTTTGGGTTGGTCTTCTTTGGCACAGGGGATATGATAGGTGACCCATACGGTTGGTGGTGTGTGCGCCTTGCGTGAATGATTGATCGAGCAGATCAACACCAGTATAAAATAAACACTATAACATCCATCAGCACTTACACGAGTATTCATTAAACACAAATCTGTATAACATCCATCAGCACTTACATGAGTATTCATTAAGCACAAATCTGTATAACATCCATCAGCAATAACACCAGTATTCACTCAGCACATTAAATGTTTAACATCCATCAGCGTTTACACCAGTATGCACTCAACAGCTATTTAATAATGAAGCTGCTGAAACTCAGCCAATAAAGTGATGCACTTTTGTACCCAATATTACACACGTGTGTGGAATTCAGCTGATTCATTTGCTTGTACTTGTTGTTATGAATAAAGCGTGCATCAATTGGCTCCTTAAGTGGCTTCAGTGCATAACTGTGGGGACAAGCATGTGGGGGCAGATGAAGGACCAGGTATGATAATCAAAGTGGGCTGAGTTTTAGGCTCCATCCACACGTATATGGATATTTCTAAAAATGTAGTATTTTCTCTGCGTTTTGGCCTCCCGTCCACACGAAAACAAGTTTTAGGTCGCTGAAAACTGAGCTTTTGGAAAACACCTTCCAGGGTGGGGATTTTTAAAAACTACGTTCTACGTGTATTCGTGTGTACGGGTGAAACGGAGTTTTTGGAAAATGCTGACATCATGACCTCAAGTTGTGCGTGGCAAATGTTGTTATATGTCAATTTGCCAAAAGACACAGACCATTAGAATAGTTATTTTCTTATTTTAGTGAACTTATTATAATTTTTTTTACTGACTATATTTTGCCATTGATACCATCTTTTATCAACGTATCATGGTAAAAAACACACACACACACACACACACACACACACAAAACTGTTGTTTTAGAAAATCTCGCACAGAATTACATTATAGACTTGTTGATTGTCATTTTCGTGGATGGTTTTATGTCTATGGTTTTAGACCCAGCTGCACTTGGAGAAGGGGGGCATAATCTGGCTCTGAGACCCCTTCTGGCAGGAAGAGAGACATGCAGAGTGGACCAGGTTGTGTGTGTGTGTGTTGTGTGTGTGTGTGTGTGTGTGTGTGTGTGTGTGTGTGTGTGTGTGTGTGTGTGTGTGTGTGTGTGTGTGTGTGTGTGTGTGTGTGTACTGTAAATATGTCGGCAGCTACAGGTGTGCATCTAAGGGGCACAGTGTAAGATCAGTTAAATAGAAATCACCATTTTGATGCCTTAAAAATATATGTATTTTGTATCTGTATTGTAAAAGCCCTGAAAGACGCAAAATTAATATGGTTTTTGGCAGCCTCCATTTATTTCTGCGGTTGTTCTTTTCTTTGGCGGCGTCGAGGCACTCTATCGGATTTTCCGTCTTCCGTTCTGGTATTTTGATCTCGCCCGGCTATTATTAATCGCACCTGTTTAATGTTTCCTGCCGGCTATATATAGCTCAGGGTTTCCTCTTTCCGGTGCTTCGATATTGTCTTTGCTATTTGACATGGAATTCGGTCACTACGTTTCTGGTTTTTTCAAGTAAGAAATGTAGCAAGTCCGGTTAAAGTTAGGATATAGATTGGTTTAATCTTTTCTTTCCTGTCTTGCTCTCTATCCTTTATACTCTCTACCTGTTACCTTTTTGTTCAGCTCATTCGCACCTAGAGCTTAAGGTAACAGTTTCTATTTTCATTTTCTTTCTCTCGCCCATTTACACGGGCGTTATTTCGTTTTTCTCTCCTTTTGTTGCTCTTTATTACTCGCTATTCTCGAGTTCGCCCTTCTTTTTTTGGGCTGTTTTGATTTGGCTTACACCGGGAGGTTTTTATTCCCATTTTGTTTTCATTTATTCCTTTCCTGTGCGGATCTGTCCGCTTTAGTGGTGTATATTTCGATATACACTTTTAGATTCCTTCGCTGTCGCGCCTGGTTCTCCGAACCTTCCACTCCCCCCTTACAGAGTAAGGAAGGACCAGCATCACCACAGGTATCTCACAAAACGCTGGCCAGTCAGGGCGCTACAGGGGTTACTTTTGAGGAGATCATTCTCACCCTGCAAATACAACAAGGCCAGTTGATGGAGCAACTGCGTTGTCAGGGAGAATGCCTCCACAAGTTGACGGAGAGTCTGCACAGACTCTCTATGGCAGTCAATTCACCCCCAGTCACACAAGCACCTACACCTCCCGTTCCCTTGCTACGTACCCTTAAGGAGCCCAAGCTCCAATTGCCGCCTCGCTACAGCGGGGAACCGGGGAAGTGCCGGCCGTTTTTGACACAGTGCCTGATATTTTTTCAGGCACAGCCCTCCCGGTTTTCCACACCAGAGTCCCAGGTAGCATTCATATTATCGTTATTAAACGACCAGGCTCTCGCTTGGGCTGACCCTCTAATTCGGGCCAACGCCCCAGTCATAAGTGATCCGATTCAGCTGATGAAAGAAACGCAGTTGGTCTTTGATCACGACGTCTCCGGTGAAGAGGCTGCTATGAGATACATGGAGATATACATCCAGAAAATGTATATATATTATTATGTATATATATTACCGATTTCACTTATGTAGCTCTCAGCAAACTTTTAAATTTTTCCAAAGTTTCTTTGCATTTGTGGCACATTATTTTGACTTAAATTATGAAAATAAACAAATCTAAGTTTGTATTGTAAATGGTACACCTGTCTTGTTTCATTTAAGCCATTTACCTAGTTTATGTGATGCTCACACCTGGAATTATAAAGCCTTAAACAGAGCACACCCTAAATAGGTGAAATTTAAGGATTAAGGACGCCCTAGCTGTGCTCGAGCCACCTGCTACGTTCAGTGCCCTGGTTACTACGGCTATACGCCTTGACAACCGTATCAGGGAGCATGAGCGAGGGCATAGAGACCGCCCAGTTCCCTAACTAATGTTGTGAGTAGGACGATGTTGTAAGCAGCACGACACAACATTGTGCTACTCAAAACACCGTGCTACTTACATTGTGCTACTCACAATGTCATGGACTGACAACTTCATGGTACTCACAACATTACATTACATTATAGTAATTTGGCAGACGCTCTTATCCAGAGCGACATACATCAGTGTATTTTCGAACTAGGAACAAGTGTGTTAAAACGACCCTAAAAGGTAAATACGAGTTCAAGTACCAGGCGTAGTCAGTATGATTTTTTTTTTTTTTTGGGGGGGTAACCACACGATATCGATGATTGACGTGTACAACATTAAGCCAATAAGTAACCTTACAAGTATTAAACTAGAAGCTTGAACCACTTAAACAAGGATTCATAAAACACAATCAAGGGAGGTCACAAGGAGGTAGGGAGGGGTGGAGAGAGGTGCAGCTTGAAGAGGTGAGTCTTCAATCTGCGCTTGAAGGTGGTCAGACTTTCTGTTGTTCTGACCTCCACGGGGAGCTCATTCCACCACCGTGGGGCCAGGACAGACAGACGTCGAGACCGGGTGCTAGTATGAAGTGGGGGGGGGGTACCAGTCGTCCTGAGGAGGCGGAACGCAGGGATCTGGTAGGTGTGTAGGGTCTGATGAGCTTTTGGAGATATGGAGGGACTGATCCTTGGACTGCCTGGAAGGCGAGCACCAATGTTTTGAATTTGATGCGAGCCATCACAGGTAGCCAGTGGAGGTCAATGAGCAGGGGGGTGACATGGGAGTGTCGGGGGAAGTTGAAGACCAGGCGCGCTGCTGCGTTCTGGATAAGCTGAAGGGGTCTAATGGCCGATGCTGGCAGGCCAGCCAGGACAGAGTTGCAATAGTCCAGGCGGGACAGCACCATCGCTTGGACCAGGAGCTGGGTTGAGTGGGTGGTGAGGAAGGGACGGATTCTCCTGATGTTGTACAGGAAGAACCTGCACGCCCGGGTTACCACTGCAATGTTCTCGGAGAGGGACAGCCTGTTGTCCATCACCACTCCGAGGTTCCTGGCACAGGGCGTTGGGGTCAGTGGAGTGTCCCCTAGGGAAATGGAGAGATTGAGAGGGGGAGAGGTTAGAGCAGGAACATCATTCTACTTACAACATCATGCTATTTAAAACATTGTGCTGCTCACAATGTCGTGCTACTTAGAACATCATGCTACTCACAATGTCATGCTGCTTACAACATCGTGCTACACAAAATGCTGTGCTACTCACAACAGTCATGGGGTGCGTCCCAATATTCTTCACTCCCCACCTCCACTCCTCTACTACCCGGAAGTATGTGGAGGAAGGGAGGGGAGTAGGGGAGTGGAGGAGAGGAGCCGTGAACAAAATTGGGACAGCGAATCTGCTTCAACGTCATCAAAATCGCGTCGACTATTGATGAAGTTGCCCTCTCATAACTTTGACTGACGCCAAACTCACACATATTCCCAAAGCCAATCACAGATCTTCCACATGGTCAGCCCATTTAAAGTTGTAAAATGTATTTTAAGTTACAAGTGCAAGTAACCTATAGTTGAATCAGTGTAAACAAGCCTGTATTGCGGTTCGCGTCTAGACACTAATGAACATGTAATCAGCAACATTAGATCAAATATGTTGTAGTATAGGCTATGCAAACATAACAATTTACTGTAATTCCAGAATCCCGATGTCTGAACATACCAAGCACTAATTCACCTATAGGCATATCTGAAATCAAATTTAAAAACCTCCTTTGGAATGGTTGAATAAATTCAGTGATGCATATTCACATCGCTACTGAAATGGTAGCTGTCTTGCTTAGGCTATATTTATGTAGACCTACAGTCATGTTTGTTAATAAGCAACGTTAATGTGCAAGAAAATAAATAAAGCTGTTTCCCCGACTTAAATTGCCAAATTTTTATGTAGGATATGAACCACAAAAACAGACTGGCATTTTGTTATCTGTTGTAGGATGCAATGTCCTTTGTGTGTGCTAATAGCCTACTGAAGCTAAATATTTAGGCTAAATATCTTGCATTGGGGCATCATTATCTTAGGGAAATTCATCGCTACACATCTTCACTGTTGCCTCTGTGGGCGTGAGCGCGATGATGTCACCCAAAAATGTTAAAAAAAAATACTTCCGCAGTAGCATAAATCGATGTAAACTTCGCCGGAGGGGAGGAAAAGCCGAGTTTGAAGCCGCTTCGCTGGTCTTCTACACTATTGGGACAGTGGAAGACGGGAGCAAGGAAAGATCGGTTTCCGGGGCACGGAGTAGAGGAGTGGTAGTGGAGGAGGAAAGGTTGCATTTTTTGATTATTGGGACGCACCCATGCTACTCACAATGTCGTGCTACTTCGACCATCATGCTGCTTAGAACATCGTGCTACTCACATCGTCGTGCTAGTTACAACATTGTGCTACTTACAACATTGTCCTACAGACAACTTCTTGCTACTTACAACATTGTGCAACTAAAAATGCCGTGCTACTCACAACATTGTGCTACTTAAAACATTGCGCTATTCACACCATCATGCTAATAACAACATTGTGTTACTCATAACGTCATGCTGCTTACAACATCGTGCTACTCACAACATTGTCCGAGTGACAACCTCTTGCCACGTACAATGTTGTGCTACTTACATCGTGCTACTGACAACGTCGTGCTACTCACAACATTGTCCTTCGGACAACCTCTTGCTACTCACAACTTGCTACTTAAAACATTGCGCTATTCACACCGTCATGCTAGTAAGAACATCGTGCTACTCACAACATCATGCTGCTTACAACATCGTGCTATGCACAACGTCATGCTACTTAAAACCTATTGCTGCTCACAGCATCGTGCTACTTACAACCTCACGCTACTCATAACCTCGTGCTACTAAAAACATTGTGCTACTTACGTTATGATTTTCACAACGTTGTACTTACAACATTGTCATGCTGCTTACAACTACTTACAACTTTGTGCTACTCACAGCGCACAATGTTGTCAGCACGATGTTGTAAGCAGAACGACGTTGTGAGTAGCACGACGTTGTAAGCCACATGACAATGTTGTAAGTACAATGCTGTGAAAAGCATAACGTAAGTAGCACATTGTTGTGAGTAGCATGAAGTTGTAAGCAGCATGACGTTATGAGTAACACAATGTTGTTATTAGCACAATGTTGTAAGTAGCAAAAGGTTGTCCTTAGGACAATGTTTTGAGTAGCACAAAGTTGTGAGTAGCACGAAGTAAGTAGCACAATGTTGTAAGTAGCACAATGCTGTACGTGGCAAGAGGTTGTCAGCCGGACAGTGTTGTGAGTAGCACGACGTTGTAAGCAGCATGACGTAACACAATGTTGTTATTAGCATGACGGTGTGAATAGCACAATGTTTTAAGTAGCACGATGTTGTGAGTAGCACGGCATTTTGAGTTGCACAATGTTGTAAGTAGCAAGAGGTTGTCCGTTTTGAGTAGCACGAAGTTGTGAGTAGCACGATGTAAGTAGCACAATGTTGTACGTAGCATGATGTTGTAAGTAGCATGACATTGTGAGTAGCATGAGGTTGTAAGCAGCACAACGTTGTGAGTGGCATGATGTTCTAAGTAGCACAACATTGTGAGCAGCACAATGTTTTAAATAGCACAATGTTTTAAGTAGAATGTTAATTTTAACCATCAGGCATATCCACAGAGTCGTGGTAACCAGCTTATGTAAATCTATAGGGTCATTGCACAGTCAATAGTCTCTTGAGACTTTTATCATCGTATTGTTGTATATCATGCCATGCAAAATTAAGGCAGGCAAATGACATCACAGAAAATGGCTTTCCAAAAACACTGTTCCACACTGGTGCACTGAAGCTGTAGCTGTGCTAATTGCCTGATTAATCTGGTGAAATCAATTTCCAGGAATGCTATTCCCTCCACTGACAGGGTGGAGCCCACAAAGTTGCAGAGTGGGGTTGGAGTCAGATGATCAATACACATAGAAAAGGGGTGGAGTTAAAGGCATACAGAACTTTGTTAGAACATAATATTGTATAGCTACCTGGCCCTGAGTCATCATAATATCATAATATTCACATTCATGACTTGCTCCAGTCTTCAGAAACTGGCCAACACAGAATTACGTTTTTTCTCTCTCTCCATTCATTCCCATTGCATGGCGAAACAGGTCTCAAAAGCAGACTTTTAGCACATAAACAAATACAAACAAAGCAGATTATGCCAATATATAAAATCACGACATGCAGAACCAACGTTTATTTGCTAAAGCCATTGAGCCATTCTATTTACTAAGCTCATTCAGGTTAATACCTTGCTCAAGGGGACAATGGCAGTGCCCCCTCTGGGAATTGAACCCACAAACTCAGTTGTGAGCCAAATTCCCTAAACATTATGCTACACTGCAGCCACATAAATAGGCCTACGGCTGAGGAGCCCAGTGAGTGATAAAAGGCACAAAACCAAGAGTTTGAGTACATCGCAAAGAACAGCTACTAATGAAACTAACCCAATTGGACAGAACCAACCTAAAATGAATGACTTTGTAATATCGTAATCTGTATAGGCACAGATTATAGACACAAATAAATGTGCTCCAAACATGCACTCTACTGAGCTTGTGCAGAATTTTTATAGCTATTGAGCAGAAGCAGGCTGTTGCTAGCTTGCTTATATGTTGTAAGACATATCAATTGGAAGTTTGTTTGTGTTTTCCATAGCTAAATTCACACAGGCTAGTTAGCTAGCTATTCAGCCATATCATGAGAACTCTTTGTCTGCTTTGAGTGTTGCTGCAAAGTGAAAAAAAACAAACAAGCCGTGTACACGCGGAGACAGGCAGACAGGGAGGAGTTCTTATACTATGGAGACGATCTTTTGCTTGTAGATCGTTGCCCTGATTGGTTGGTTTTTTGTAAGACTGAAGTGAGATTTTTTGACAGCCTGATACAGAGCCCAAGACACTCACAGAAACTGGATCATGAGGTCCAGGCTAGGTCCAGGCACAGTGGGGCCATTAATATGTGCGTGAGATATCTCCTCCTCTGAGTGACATGTAGTGACTAGCCAGTGACGCAAACTGTCCCCAAGTGGTCCAAAAAATATTCAAATATTGTGTCATTTGGACTCGGGGAGTGGGAATCGTGACTCGAAGAAAGAACACCTATTGCGACAACATGTCCTTGTGGGGAAAAATGATTGACTTCATTGGTACCATTCACTTACACTGAAATGGGTGACTGAAAGACCTGTAGCCAACTGAAGCCAACCGCACTGGCGCCAGTAAGCAACTTCTCTCAACAAGACCAGGAAGTGAGCTTCAACAACAATCTCGGCCTTGGCCCCTTGGCATATATTCATAAATATTGTTATGAACATGATTTGTTCATTAAATATTCTCACATGATTCATGATGAGCAACAATAACAACTCATCAATGGTTCATCTGGGATTGCCCAAACTCCATTCAAGCAAGCAAAGTGTTCTTTCATTTTGTCTTTAATGCCTCCATGGCAATCATTAAGCTCCTGAAAGAGAAAAATGAAGAACAGATTCTGAAAATAACGCCGCCTTTTAAATTTTATTACTCTAAAGTTAGACCCCAAATGCCTCCTATAGAAAGCGAGGAAAAGTGTCCCTTGGGAATTCCTTTTCTACGCAATTCAAAAGCTATTGGTGTTGATGATTAAATTGGCATTGATGCTCTTCTCCACATTGCGAGATCATGATGAATTTCTTCCTTAACGTCTGTCGGCAGGTTGAACATCGTCATTGGCCTTCCGCACATGCCAGTAGTGATTGCTCATCCAGCCTGTTTCCTGTTGCAGCCGTTGAATTCACTCCGTCAAACCAAACATTTTCTGTCTGTAATTGAACAGCATTTCCCACCACATTTACAAGGCTCGAGCGTTCTTTGGTTGACGTGAGTATCCACGGGTCGTTTTTAACGACAGCGGTGATGAGTCAAGCCTGGGCTTTGTTAAAATGCCCCACCAGAGTCTGCCACAGAAGCGTTTTTTTTTTCTTGTTGTTTTAAAACTCCAAATGGGCTCCTCATGTTCTTTGATGGGCTGTTTGTTTCACTGGATAATTTATTTACAATTATTGTCAGGATTCAATGATGTTTTGAAAGCTACTTAGCCTAAAAAGGACGAAAACAGTTTTGCTGCGTGTAGCTTGGAGAAAAGTCGTTTTCACGTCTTTGTCTTGTGACTAAGGTGGAATTAAAAGCAATGAAAGCTTATTTTCTCAAAAGGACGGATAATAATCCTGCAGTGTTTTCCTGTAAAGTGCACAATATAGAGTAATGTTGGTCTAGTTCAACAGCAGAACTGGTTTAAACATACTGTAGTCCCTAAAGTCAAGATCGACAATACCTACACGTGTATTATTACAGCAGAGAGAAACGGCTTGATGGGGTGGCAGGGTGGTGCAGTGTTGAGCCTAGCAAGAAGGTACCGAGTTCCAATGCTGGCCGAGGGCCTTTCTGTGCAGAGTTTGCATGTTCTCCCCGTGTCCGCGTGGGTTTACTCCGGGTACTCAGGTTTCCTTTCACAGTCCAAAGACATGCAGGTTAGGCTAATTGGAGACCCTAATTGCCCATAGGTGAATGGTGCATGCGCCCTGCTTCTCACCCAAATGCATGCTGGGATAGGCTCCAGCCCCCCTAACCAGGAATAATGAGGTTTAGACAATGAATGGAAACAGCCTGATGTCCAGCCAACTCTCTTTGCTGCTGAATTTCAGTTTTGAAATGTGCATTTATTTAGTAAATTATCAGTCAAATAAATAAATATATATATATACACACACATATATATATATAGTTTATAAGTTGAATGAATCTGTAGGTATAAAATGCCAAGTAGACTTCATCATTTAAGAAAAAGTCTGTCTTCTCCAGACTTTTCTTTAAGCCAAATATGGACAGGCAAAATATCGAGAGCCGTTTAGACACACACAAGCATGCACACACGCGCACACACACACACACACACACACACACACACACACACACACACACACACACACACACACACACACACACACACACACACACACACACAAGCACACACACAAAATATGTTGTGAATTAAAAAAATGTTTGGATTAAAACTGGGTGTGCATACTGTGTGTTATTTCTAATTTCCTCAATGCAACAAGAGAGTCGAAACAAAGCTACTATGCAGTTTAGTTTGGAAATCTCAGCCCATAAAATGCCAATTCACATCTTTATTATAACTTTTGCTTTATTTTAGCAGACACTTTGGCCAGTGTCCATAGGTGAACATGAAATAAATTCACCAACGAATCATGGAGATTTTATTTACGCTATCACCTTGGACATAAATCACATTTAGCGTGGATAAACCAAATAATGCAACCTCATCAAGACATATATACATCATGCTACATTTTCCGCATTGCATACTGCGTGTGTGGTAATTCCCGTGATTGTGGAAAGAGCCAAATCTAAGCGTTGTGTGTGCACAGGCATTTTCTACACAAGCTGCAGCTGAAACGCTGTAATTTGCTAATGTGTTTTCCTTAATTATATAAGCTGAATTAAAGAGCGCATGTTTACTTAGTTATTTAATTACTGACTGCGGTGTAATGGGGGTTCTCACTGTGCTGGGTGACCCATGTTTCAGGGCCGTGGAGCTGCGCCCCACATGTTCTTCCCCACAAACCCAGGTGCAACACATGTTCCTGATTGTAAACTCTGCACCGCTGTGCTGTCAGTTTTAAACTTCTCCATCTCAGGCAACGCAAATATTTCTCCTGTTTTTTTCCCCCTCTCGTCCTCCTACGATACCTTTCTCGCCTCTTCCTTGCAGACCGAGCTTTTTGCTGTACTCATACATTTAATTGAATTTATTTTCTGGGTTGTCAAGACAGCCAGAGGGTTTCAAGATGGTCTGCTGCTGCATTGTCTTACACCTCCAAATAACCGTGTCTAATTCCATTCGTTACTTTCACCAAAGGGCCATAAATGTTTTGTTTTTGTTTTGTTTTTTTCCCTTCGTGAAGAATGTCAAAATATAATAAACCTGACACAAATGCAATGCAGAGATTTAGCAAGTTCCCAGGCAGGGGCTGTGTAAAAAAGAAAAAAGAAAAAAAGAGATGGTGTGGTTATGGATAATCTGTGCAGTCGCAGTAAATCTCCTGGTATTACATATGCCAACACAGACACTGTAAATGTTACGACGAAAATAACTCGCTTTATTTACAGAGCACCTTTTGCGTGAGGAAACAAGTTAAAAGTGCTTCATAGTTGAGTAAAAAACCTGATATTTGAATAAGGGTGAAATTCATATAAAATCAAATAAATGGTCTAAAGTAATAAACAGAACGAGAAAGTAAAATGACCTAAAAGCCATATTAAACAAGCAAGTATTTAGTATCAGATGAAGCTTCTTGGATTTGAAATTATTTCCTTTTATGAATATAATCTTTTGTGTGATAACCTGTTCTATAATTTTGGTGCTTTCATACTCCCTCGCTGCAGTAAACCTCAGGAATGACTGATTGCATAAGTGTACCGGTCCCCCGGGTGCACATCTGCCATCTCTGCCAGCAACAGGGCTTCTTGGGTATGCCTCCGCCGCCATGTTTGCACACCAGGATAGCAGATTATTGGCGAATTTCCTCAAATTCTGTCAGGTTTGGTGGGAAATATTGACGGCATAAATGGATGTATGACGGATTTAGGGCAAGATTCGGACATGTCCCACTCTTATTCTTCGTAACTTCCTCAGGGTAGTTCTGATCTTGTTTTGGTACACTGTGTTTCAGGAGCAACAGGTGAAACATAATTTCACGTGTGTGTGTGTGTGTGTGTGTAATGGTGTGGCCTTCTACAACAATTTGTGTTGTGTGAGGCCTCAGCTGAAAATAAATACTTTTCAAAATGTTTTGCAAATGTTAGAAATTTTAACAAAAAATGTATTTCATAAATATATTTCAATATATTTACAATACTGTAGCTATCTGCATGTGTGGGAAATGTATTTGGCTATATTGATAAGTATTTAGGTACCATTGAGGCTTGGCACTGCCAAAATACATAATAACAACATTAAGACAATTACATGAAATATATCTGACTTATAATGTCTTCTAAATATCTGGTTCAGAAGAATTGTTTGTGGTACAACTTGTTTTGAATAAACCATTGAGGTTACTTGCACTGACAATCCAGACACCTTAAGAACAAGTACTGGAATGTTAATGTTGGAATCCTTTTTTTCCCCAGAAATAAATATATTATTGATTAAAAAGATGATTATCTGTGTCGATTAAACCGATTTGCTTATTTAATTAAAGTTGACCTTGGACAGTCTTAAAATACCCAAAACAGCTACGTAGAAACCATCCAACATTTAGCAGAATACATTGCGGTAGGGTTTGGCAAGAAAATTGCATTGCATTTTTCCAAAATTCTGTTAAGCTTAAATACATTGAAATACATTTGGCGAAGACAGTAAATGCATTGCAATGCATTTGGTATACATTCTCTTTAAGCTGAAATGCATTGCAATATTTATTTTCTGTATGAGGAGTCTCCGTAATGCACCATAAAACACCTTTTCAAAACATTACTGAAAATCTCCTGTGGTTAGATTTCAACATGTTTGGGCTGCTGTGTCCAAAATCTATTTCTGTATGTGTGGGACACACTGACCTTCAAAGACAATTTCTTATCTTGAGGTGTTATTAACTCACCAGTTTTGCTCAAAGCTTTTCCTTTATTTCTTATCTTTCTTAGACATCAGAACGCCATTTATCCTCAAGCAACTACCGTTTCTGAAATCTGCACTCAAACACCCCTACGTAGCTTCAGGATAAACCCATTTACTTAAGGTCCCTGTTAAATGCATTTAAAATGTCCCTAAAGTCATCTAAAATTATAAAACAAAATGAATCATTCTCTGGGTAAACTTTAAAAAAAGATATGGATATTAATTACAGTATATTCAATGACTGTTTTGACCATAAGAAAGATAAGAATGCTGAATTGTTAGTCAGTTAATTTCTTTTGCATTGGATGGGTTAAATACCTATGATTTAGCTCCCCTTATTGTTCGGATTCATCTTTGATTAAAAATTTTGTTGGGTTTCATGAGACAAATATGGGTGGCGCCATCAGTGAATCACTGACTTGAGCCAATCATTGTGGGGAGCAAAAGCTTTTAATTGGTTAAAACTGGTCAGTGATTGACAGCCCAATCCTCACTCTCCCGCTAATATCGGGGGCTCTTTTTTTATTCTCATGCTTAAACATTCACTGAAGATTAACTGTTAGTCATAAAATAGTTTTCGAAACTATCTAAACATTTTCCCTTCCCACTGCAGGGTACAGACTGAGTTAACCCTCAGGCTTTCAAAACATTTTGTTGTACAATTCACATAATTGTTCATTTTTCCTCATTTGACTTAACCAAACTGCTGTTTGAGATTACCGACATTGCTGCCTTCATTTACAGAAACTGCCCGCTGTTAGCTAGATAACAGTATTTGTGGTGTTTTCTTTGGAAAGCCAAGCTATATCAGTGCATCTCTTGTTGTAGAGCAGAAATGGCTAATTGGTGTAAAAGCACCATTATGTTTATTTCTGAAATCAATACTGAAAACTATTTTGGAACAAAAGATATGAAGAAAGGATTTTGAATGAAGTGTTTGACTTTGGCCTGATTAGTGCAGTGCTCTATAAACAAAGCTGACAGCAACAGAACACTCCTTACAGTTTTGACTTCAATTGATAATCTAATTAGCCCAAGTGAAACTTCTAAGCATTGTGCATAGGCCTCTAAGTACATGTACGTCGAGGCTTAATGTTCTTTTCAGCAGTAGGGATGGACAAATTCACTAACTGAAAATGAAGAGGAAAAATTCTGGTGGCAAAATCATTAATGCTCAGACAATGCATTTCTATCTTCAATTAATCAAAAGCACAATGGGAAGTTTTAAAAATGCTGTTGACTATTTACTACAAAATTAAAGTATGATTATGCTCTCTGTGTTTTCTCAGTTTGTAATAATTATTTCTCAATGTAATTGGTCCTTACATAATCGGGACGAGTTGACACTTCCTTAATTACATTACAGGCATTTAGCACAACCTTTCGCATTTTTATACAGCTTGACATAAACTGAAGCAATTGAGGTTAAGCACCTTGCTCAAGGGTACAACGTTAGTGCCCCACCTGGGAATCAAACCTTCAACCATTAGGATACAAGCCCACTTCCCGAACGTTGCCTCTATTGACTTGTGCTGACAAGCTTTTCCTTAAGCGTTCTGTTCCCCCAGAACCTTTTTGCAACTGTTCAGGATTGGTGTTACAACACTTATTGGTTGTAATCTACGGTGGTGTGAGAGACAGAGCTCATGCAGAGGGCGGACTGAGATGTAGGGGGAGATTTGCTCTGCCGGGTGACAGCCGTCCCTGATTTTGATGAGTTCACTCTGTGTTCGGCTAATGGGATTCGCTTCGGTCAGGCGTGTGCGCTTCACGGCTGATTCGTTTTACCGGCCCTGCTCTGGTCCGGCCCCCCCGTCAGCTGCTCCCCATACCCTGACCGCTCTATCGCGGTGGAGCGGTCTCGAGTCCTCCGCAGATGCTTTCCATCTGAGCCTCCTGTTTCTCCAACCCCCTTCCATGAGTAACTGAAGATAGCATTAGTGAAAGGCCTGCAAAGCCTAGCCACCCGAGAGCCAAGCCACTGATAGGGCCAGAATCTGCTCACTTCGTTGTTGTCTATTAGTCATTACAACACTAAGCACTTGTTGCATCATTCAAGGAATCATTACCTTTAACAGTCTGCTCGCCAAAATGGCAGACCACAGTCAAAAGGGAGCCCATGTCAAGAGTGCATATGTTTTTGCTTATGTTTATTGTGGTTGCAATATATACTGAATATACAGGGTGGACAAAATATTGGAAACGCCTACACAAACTGAATATCTAGTAATGATAACTGATAACGAATATCTAGTAACTGATAACGAGTAGGCCCACTCTTTGCCTTCAAAACCGTTTCAATCCTTCTAGGAATGTTGTCATACAATTGCTGAGCTGTGTGTAGTGGGATATTGGCCCATTGTTCAAGAAGGACAATCTCCAGTTCTTTGAGGGATGTAGGAGGTGGAAATCTAGTTTGCACTCTGCTCTCCAGAACTTCCCATAAAGGTTCAATTATGTTTAGATCTGGTGATTGTGCAGGCCATGGAAGGCATTTGACGGCATCCTCGTGTTCTTGGAACAATTCTTTAATGTTTTTAGCAGTGTGTATGGGGGCGATATCATGTTGGAATATGAGGACATCATGAGGGAACAGTGTTTGCACCATAGACTGCACCTGGTCTTGTAAAATGGTTTCATATTGTTTGCCCGTTACACATCCATGGAGATAAATCATTGATCCCAATGAGTCCCATGAAATGGCTGCCCATACCATTACAGAACCACCACCATACTTAACAGGTGGCGTGACGTGTGAGGTAGGAGGGGCCAAACACAGCAAGGGGGATTCATTAAGCACTAGGCCACTAGGACGGGAAACCCCGTAGTTAAGGGAAGGAGGCAAGACAGGGAAACACACATACCTAGGCTACTAACCGGCTCACTGTCACACACCAACCAATGAGTAGAAGTGCAAACGCCAGGTTTCTCAGTAAGAAAACCAAACCAGGCTAATGGAACAAAGCACTGGGTTCCCATACTTCTACGAGCAAAGTGACTAAAGAAAGAGCCAGAAATAATAAATGTCCTGTCTCGGTAACGAGACGCATAAGAACAGGCGAGTAGCATAATGGCACAAATAACACACACCAAACATACCAAACACTGCAAACTAATATGAATTAGTATACGAGGAGGCGAAAGGAACGGAGATCTAACGTTCCAAGGCTACTCTCAGAGACTCGCAGTCAAACGCAAACCTGTCAACAAAAACGCCCAAGCTCCATATGAGGAGAGACATACCTGGAGAACGAACAGAACTACAGTTCCAAATAAAGCAGGAACAGAAAAGAGCCAGGGGAGATGAGTCCTAATAACTACATCCTAATAGCTGCACCGGAATTACCGGCTAAAAGACTCATGCGAGTTTGATAGAAAATAAACGCCCTGCCTCTTGGTAAAGAGGAATGTAATGAGGAGGCGAAGGAACAGATATAACATTCCATGGCTACTTTCATAGGCTCGCAGTCACATGCAAAGACCAGGAACAGAAAAGAGCCAGGGGAGATGAGTCCTAATAACTACATCCACATAGGCAAGTACGCCAGGGGGGAAGAGTCCGGATAACTAGATCCACATCGGCAAGTACGCCAGGGGGGAAGAGTCCGGATAACTACATCCACATAGGCAAGTACGCCAGAGGGGAAGAGTCCAGATAACTACATCCACATAGGCAAGTACGCCAGGGGGGAAGAGTCCGGATAACTAGATCCACATAGGCAAGTACGCCAGGGGGGAAGAGTCCAGATAACTACATCCACATAGGCAAGTCCCGCATTACTCCAGAAAACGTAAAGAGGTAAACGCCCGATCTCCCAGGAGAGAGAAACATTTTACAGGTGAGCCAACGGAGCACCGTCGTCCCATAACTTTACTAGCACAAATTACTAACACAAGCTTAGTAGAAAATACACGCCCTAGCCTCTCACTAAAGGGGAATGTAACGAGGCAAAGGGAACAGAGAACTAACGTTCCAAGGCTACTTTCAGAGACTTGCAGTCAAACGCAAACATGTCAACAAAATCGCCCAAGCTCCATATGAGGAGAGACATACCCGGAGAACGAACAGAACTACAGTTCCGAACAAAATCGTCCCACAAGTAAAAAAGGACGAAACAGGACAGCTGCAACGGAATTACCGGCTAACAGACTAACGCAAGCTTAATCGAAAATACACGCCCTGGCTCTAAGAATAAATAAAGCCCTAAAGTCAGTATGATAAAATGTCCCGTCTCTTAGTAAGAAACTACCATACAAATACACACAATCAAACAAAGATTCCTCTCGCTCTCATGGAAGACAGCAGACAGGGAGAGGAGAAAGAGACAGAAAAAGGCAAAAGATCTAGGCAACAGACAAAAAGGAAAGACCAGAAAGCGGCGACAGAAACGAGCACACAAAAAAGGAATTCAACCTTAAGGAAAAATGTTCTCCAAACATAAAACCATCCAGATGTATTAAAAAGAGTGAAAGATGACTCATCAGACCATATCATTTTTCTCCATTGCTCAGGGGTCCAGGATTTGTGTTCCTTAGACCATGTTATGCCTTTTTGTGTATTAGCCTTGGATATAAATGGTTTCCGAATGGCAGCCCTGCCATAAATACCAGCTTTTGAAGCTCACAACCGGCCATATTTTGTCCACTCCCTGTAGCTTGATTAATTTTCATGAGATTTAAATCAAACATCGTTACAATTCTGTCAGGCTTGGCATGACCAAGCCGTCTGATTTGCCATGGTAATACAGTTCCCATGAAGAATTTCACCAACGTGTCATGCACATCATATGCTATGCAATGAACTGTAGGAGTTTGAGGGAAATAGATATGGACATGCCTGTTTTCAAGATAGCTTGAAAAGATAGGAACATCATATTGACCTGTGTCACTGACTCATAAGCTCGCATGATTGACGCGGTAAAGTTTCTGCACATGTACAAACCCCCAATTCCAAAAAAGTTGGGACAGTGTAAAAAATGTCAATAAAAAACAGAAAGCAATGATTTGCAAATCCTTTTTGACCTGTATTCAATTTAAAACAGAATTTTATGTTGCATGCCTGCAACATGTCCCAAAAAAAGTTCGGACAGGGGCATGTTTACCACTGTGTTACATCACTTTCACTTTTAACAACACTCAATAATCTTTTGGGAACTGAGGACACTAATTGTTGTAGTTTTGAAAGTGGATTTTTTTTTCCATTTCTTGCTTGATATAAGACAGCTGCTCAACAGTCCGGGTTCTCCATTGTGGTATTTTGCACTTCATAATGCTCCACACGTTTTCAATGGGAGACAGGTCTGGATTGCAGGCAGCACCCGAACTCTCTGACTACGAAGCCACGCTGTTGTAACACATGCAGAATGTGGCTTGGCATTGTCTTGCTGAAATAAGCAGGGATGTCCCTGAAGTAGATGTTGTCTAGATGGCAGCATACAGTATGTTGCTCCAAAATGCATATGTACCCTTCACTGTTAATGGTGCCTTCACAGTTGTGCAAGATACCCATGCCATGGGCACTAACACACCCCCATACCATGACAGATGCTGGCTTTTGAACCTTGCGTTGGTAACAATCAGGATGGTTTTTCCTCTTTGGCCCGGAGAACATGATGTCCATTATTTCCAAAAACAATTTGGAAGGTGGACTCATCAGACCACAGCACACGTTTCCACTTTGCGTCAGTCCATCTCAGATGAGCTTGAGCCCAGAGAAGTCGGTGGCGTTTCTGGATGTTGTTGATATATAGCTGTGTTTACTGACAATGGTTTTTCCGAAGTATTCCAGAGCCCATGTGGTTATATTGAAGCATGTAAGTTTTTAATACAGTGCCGTCTGAGGGATTGAAGGTCACGGGCATTCAATATTGGTTTTCGGCCTTGCCCTTTACGCAAAGAGATTTCTCCAGATTCTCTGAATCTTTTAATAAAATTATGGGGTCGTACTTTAAACAAAGTCTCCATATAAAGGCTTTATATCATGCATATGAAGCCTTCATAAACATGACATAATGGCTTCATAATTTTATGATTCATAAATCATACATAAATAAATGTAAATCCCTAAATTCCTTTCAATTGTACGTTGAGAAACGTTGTTCTTAAACTGTTGGACTATTCGCTCACGCAGTTTTTCACAAAGTGGCGAACCTCGACCCATCCTTGCTCGTAAATGCCTGAGCCTTCGTGGATGCTCCTTT
Source organism: Synaphobranchus kaupii (assembly GCA_029718625.1). Lineage (NCBI taxonomy): Eukaryota > Metazoa > Chordata > Actinopteri > Anguilliformes > Synaphobranchidae > Synaphobranchus > Synaphobranchus kaupii. The sequence goes on along the minus strand of CM056380.1, from coordinate 14,660,884 downwards.
TATACCCAGTCATGACAGCATCACCTGTTACCTATTCACCTGTTTACCTGTGGAAGGTGTTTTTTGAACATTCCACAACCTTTCCAGTCTTATGTTGCCCCTGTCCCAACTTTTTTTGAACGTGTTGCAGGCATCAAATTCGGAATTAGTGTATATTTACAAAAATCAATTATTATGATTATTATTATAGCACCAAGGATGAGTGCTTTAGCTGGACTTTCTCCCAGTGAACCTTGTTCAGGCGTGATTTCCCCAAACCTTTCCCTGTTTTCAGTAAACTGGAAGTAGTTTTGCTAATGAGCAAAACTGGAGGAATGCACTGTTTTCACAATTTTTTTTCACAAAAATTTTAATATCTTAAAATCTTGTGGGAAAGAGTGGAGCGTAAAGCTGAACCACAGAAAAAAAGTGAGGTATCATTTTTGAATGAGCTTCTGAATGAAGCTGTAGACTTACAAACGGTGTAGTTATCAGATAATCTCGAAAGAGATAATTGATTGTGTTACTGGTTTGTATTTTTAAATTAATCATATGTTTTTTTTCCGAAGGAAAACATGAACCATTTGTCAAATAGCATTGTGGTTCAATGAGTCAGCACATATTTCACAACAGCTTGGAAACTACTGGACTATTTCGCAAATGGAGGCCAGACATTCACTACAGTGATTGGTCTCATTGGGGTAGATTCAGAGGTGATATACTGGAAAAATGGAAACTGGAAATGGAGCAATTCATGTGCTTGTGCTTACCATAAAAAAAGCTTTGGATTAGGCTTGGTCTCATATAGGTTTAGTTCCAACACTTACCAACAAGTGATTTCAAAATAAATAAATATAATCTTTTTTTAAAATTCCGAATTAATATCATTACAAGAGAAATCCATATATTACAAGTCATATTTAGATTAGTTTCAAATGTTGGACCTGCGACTATTTCATAATGTTCCATTTAAAAATAATACATATAACGGTTGCTATTTTTAACTTCAGAATGGAGAGGCAAAAGCAGGCCCAAGACTTCTCCTGACAAACCTTTATCCTTCTGAATGATATGCCTGGCATCTTACTCATGAAGCCAGGACAGTAGAGAACTAGCCATGCAAGCAATGGTGCTCCAGTCACCAACGGCCTCCTGGCCTGTACCGTAACCCAGAAGGGCTGGCACAGGAACAATCACAGCTCAAGTAGGTGGTCACATGATTAAGACTCATAAACGACCGCGCTCAGATTCTCAAAAACAGAGCCACGTCAGCCACGTGAAATGCAATTTGATTAAATGCAGGTTACTGATATGAAAGTGATGGACACAGACCTTCTTCCGAAGAGCTGGGACCTCTGGTTCCAATTGTTTTCAAGCAAGTATATGTGAAGCATTTACAATATCAGCGCATGCATCAAGAGCAGGGCTCTTTGAGAATTTATTGGTGGTGCGCCTGTTTATTAGTTTTCCTTATCTTTGTTTCCCTGTCGACTGCAGAACACTCAAAAAGACCTTACATATCCCACCACAGATGACACGGTATGTTTACCCTACCACAGTGCTGTTGGCTCGAAGAGTTTCTTTCTCTGTTCAAATATTAATTTTCATTTTCCGAGTAGCTGAGAATTCTCAGCGTTGCCTGGCGTGGCCGTGAGCGCTTTTCTCCCCGATTACCCGCAGGAATCGTCCGAGAACTCATCGACACATCATCGACGTTTCTTCGAAGCGCGTTAGAGTCACGCCGGAGTTATGTTGTTCCGTGCATTCCTGAAGGATGGAAAGGGTGCTCGACAGACTTCGCTTTCTGGCAGAGCCAGCGGCAGCTGGCCCCCGAGGCAGTTTGCAGCTCTGCACCCTTTGACATCTCCTGTGATGTAGAAAAGATTGATACCAGTTACAAAGCATATCTGATGGAAAACACATCCTATGCACTAGTGTACGGTAGCTGGCTGGGGAAACAGGGGCTTCGACAGGGGCTCCTGTAGCCATTTCAATACGTCCATTGGTATTGAGTGGGGAAGTGGGGGGTTTGTGTAATTGTACACATGCCCTGGTGTACAAAAAGATCACCTATCACAAAGTACACTTGAATCTGCTTTGAATGGAAGGTTTAGATCCTTCTTGTCCTTCCAAGAGGATTGGGAACATTGATGGATACTGTGGGGGTGACCTCTGGATTAATTGAGGGCTGGCGGCTGGTCGGGGGGTGGAAGGTCAGCGGAAAAACACGACGTGCCTCCTGAACACTGAGCAGATACCCGCGCGGTGGCGTGCCGCTATCTCTGGCGGTAATTCACACGGCGGAAGCCTGCGACTGCTGTGCGTTTACTGCGTCCCCCCCCCCACCCCCCCCCCCCGCTCACGCTGAGCCCTGCTTCTCGCCCGTTAGCCCTCATATTATTTTCCAGGTCAATTTGACCCGATTCAATGTTTGACGTCTCGTAAAGACCAGGTACCCTTACTTTTTTTCATTGAGGCGCTATATGATTTTTCTTAATTTGTTGGGAGTAAATTGTAAACACACAAATAAACATAATGCTGTATTTTCAAAAGTCCTGTACCAACTTTGTATACAGAGGTGTTGTACAGGGTCATTTGCGGGGTAGCTGTATAAAATGTAAGAAAATATGTGACATTTAGCAAGGGGAGCTGTTCAATGTGAGATTCACTGAGAATTGTACAGAGAATTCTGATAATTCTGCAGGGATTTAAACTTGCATTTCAATGGTTATCCTCCAGGGGTCCCCGCAGGCAGCACAGCCCGGTGTCTAATCATACAATTGAGTTTCTAATTCAGATGTTTATGAAAACAAGTGATTGATCTAAAACGGGGAGAACGAGGAAGGGAAGTGAACATGGATGGAAGTTTAAATGCTTAAATGAGACGCATGTCGGGAGTGAGCCAGTGGTCCCAGAGAGCCGCAGGGCCTGCTGGTTTTCATTGTTACTCAGCACTTGATCACAGCAATTGATCAGTTAAAGCAATTGATCACACAGCTAACTCAGGTCGCCTGGTTTCTTCAGGCTGAATCAGTCACTGAAAAAAAACAAAAAAAACCCCAGCAGTCTCTGTGGCTCTCCAGGACCACGATTGACTGCAATAAAAAATAAAATAAATATGCATCCATGTAAAGCAAAGGTGTCCAATCTTATCCGAAAAGGGCAGGTTTTTGTTTTAGCCCAGCACCATGACACCTCATTCGACTTAAGGTCTTGATTGAAAACCGTGATTAGTTTGAGTTGTGAATTAATTTTTTCATTGAACTTTTTTTGTGCAAGCTAAATGTGCAAGTTATGTAACATTTTTAACGTGGGTAGTTCCCACTGCTTCTAGCAAAACCATTGTATAACATTTAAAACATTGTATAACATTTCAAAATTACTGCAACATGTCAACAGTAGTAAGAAATCAAACAGAATAAAACACGTCACTGTCAATCATCGTCTGTGCTTAATTAATGCCAATTACTGTCAACTTTATTGAAGTGTGATTATTGAAGTGTTGTAAATGGGATAATTGTTTGGGAAGTGGATTGACACAGAGGCTATTGCGCCCTCTAGCTGGCGGGGGACTGAAGTACCATGCGAGAAATCAAGGGGAGACACGCGGGTGGCCCTAAATTTAACAGATATAAGGATATTCAGCTTTTTTCTGTAGCACTGCCAAAGAACTGATAGGGTGGTGGGCTGGGCTAGATGGATGGGTCCTGTTAGGTTTGCAGATTTTGAGAAATCAGTGTGGGAGACTTAAAAAAATGTGGAATGCTGCTGCTGCTACTGCTACTACTAATGCTACTATTAATGCTACTACTAATACCACTGCCACCACTGCTAGTACTTCTTTGGACCCCCCCCCCCCAGATATTGTGTAATTTAAAAAGGGTGTGTAAATTCATTCTGGTAAAGATGGTGCATGTTAGCGATACTGAATCCAAGCCCATGGTCCAGATGGCATTGGAACTGTAAAACTCAAAACACAACCCCCTTTTTCCAGTGAGCCAGACACTGTGTGAGGCCCTGTCTTCTCTGTCCCCCAAGGCCTTTCTCAAATCTGGACACACATTTTGGAAGGGAGGCTAAAATAAAAACAGGCGCTCGTATGAGAAAAGCCGTGGCAAGAATGAGGACGCATAACAGTAAAAATTACTCAGCAGCTCTTAAACAGAATGCGCTGCGATGCAAGCCGTTGAAACGGTCGAAAAATAAGCATTCGAGGAGGATTATGGACGGCCCGGGCTGTTAAGCCGCTGTTCTGTTGCGTGGTTGGACCCTGCGGTCTGGTATGAACTTCGACCCTTGCCAGCGGAAGGTGGGGAAGCGTTCCAAAAAACAAGTATTCCGAATCTTGTTCCAAGAATGGGAAAAGAACATGGCACCTGTCCTAGGACAAAGGCGGAAGAAAGCGGATGGATTTACAACCAAAATCTTTAAAGGGATCGTTCTTACTTAAAAAGTAATGCATAATGTGTTCATTTTCTTACTTCCCAAAGTGTCTTCTGTCCCAACAGTGGCAGCTCTCCACGGTGTAATGTTTTAAGATTTGTCCATCGGAAGGGCTTCGCAAGGCCTCATTTCCAAAATTAATGGAAGTCTACGGAGGAGGGAAATTCAACTAAGGCTCCGTTGTAAAATCTCTCCGTTGTAAATCTCATGAGATAAATTTTCATAAGAAATATGCGAATAGGCTCAGGCTAAATATGATGCTCTCCTACATTACATTTCACAGACCCACTTATCCAAAGAAACCTGCACATATAACAGTATGCATAGCCCATTATAATAGTTTTTTAATAGCATTTTACTGAAACAATTCACATTGAAATATCTTGTACAAGGGTACAACAAGCACCACCCAGGCTGGGAATCGAACCCTCAACCCTTATATCCGCAGTCCCGTTTCCACAAGCATGATTCTACTCTACTACCCAATCTTATATGTGATGTTTGGTGAGGTATACCCACTCCATTGGGCTCCACAGTTGGGAGTCCAATGGAGTGCAGAGAAAGGCGAGGCCCATGTCTGGCCTTTCTATCATGGCCCCTATTTTATCACACTCATATTGTGTTGCATTATTTCTGTCCTGTTTTTGTTTACATTTTGCTCATATCATCTGCGCTAATTGCTAATGTACTGTTGCCCTACATGTAAATGTTGCTCTTTATCCCAGCCACTGTAAAGCACTTTGAGATTGTTACATGCTCTATAAATAAAATATATTATCATTATTATTATTATTATTATTATTAGTTGGTGCTGGCATTGCATTGTGGGGACTCGATTAGCCTGCACAATAACAAGAGTTTCTTATGTTTTCAAGACTGAACTACCATGTTATTACATCTTTGTTGCATAAAGCTTTATAAAACCGAAGCTTCAGCCTCTAATTTGCGGCATACAGTCATAAGTAAAGGAATGGAGACAAAGTCAAGCCCTTGTGTTGCTTCACATCTGGTTTTTAACCTGAATCTGGAAGAAAAACCAGATTATGTGGGTCCAAAATACAATGTAAAAAAAAGAGTAAAAACATGCATCTTTTGCATTAAGAAATGTTAGTGAGTGGGGGTTGTAAATATCGAAGCTGTTTTGAAAGTGTTCGACGGCAGCTACTCAGATAATATTGGCAACACAACAGCATGGCCAGCACGTCGTCAGGAACATGCTCCCAGGTGGGCCCGACCTTTTAAACCCACATAAATACAACTTCCAGAAACTTCCAAATAAAATGTGTAGTTGGATACATCAAAACAATAAGGCCACTGGCACAGGATGCTAAATGAGCATTTACCGGCGAGTTCCAGTGACATCACTGTCTGCGATGAGCTCGTTAAACAATGAGCATCGTTTTAATGGCGCTCAACTCACTGGGAAATGAATAGTTTGTGAGCGTGAGTGCATTATTGTCATCCTCCTATGGTTATCAGGTGCTCTATGATCTATGACGAAAAGAAAAAAAAACCCGTATTTGTGCATTTGTGGAGACACAGGAAGAAGAACGTAAACGGAAACATGTGTCTTCTACAGTGAAGGGTTGAAAAGTCAACCGTTCACATGCTTTTTTTTTGCCTGATATATCAGATTAGATAAGACATTTTAAAAGTAGCCTTACTCTTGGTGGAAGCAATATCTCACGCTGACAGTAAGCTTTTTATGAAATCACAAGTCATTTACCAACTTTATTGTATACCACATCTGAATTGAATGCACCTTCTCGGGTGTTTCAAACCTTTTTTCATTTTTAGAAATTTGGCGCCCAATGCAGTGCTGAACATATCCAATTCCCGCACCAATTTGGAATGGCCAATCGTCTGCGACCACAGCCGCGTGTACATTGCGCAAACCCCACCGCCAATTCGGGAGAGTGTAGACGTCCACGGCTCTACTCTGAAACGCGTTGTTTCGCCAGCTGCTTCTTTTCACACCGCAGACTGCAGCTAATCTAGCATGGAGCGGAGTCGGAGGGACCTTTCATATGCGGCTTTGACTGCAATCTACGGGCGCCCAGCAGGGGTCGCTAGATAGCAGTGCACGCGGAACCCTATCTGACTGAACCCTCCCAAACCCTGGGCGACAAAATCCTCAATTGCGTGTCGCCCTACCAGCCACAGTTGGCACTAGCAAGGTCTAGATCCGATCCGAGGCCATGAGGCTCATCCACGCACCACAGTGTGGTGCCTTAGCCGAATGAGCCAATAAGCAGCCTGGATCCCAGCTAGGGTGGGGGGGATAATACATTTTTTATATAAATCTTTGTAGACGGGTTTAGAGTCCTGTTATTACTACCACACAACAAGGAAAATACATTTATTTAACTGCTTCTTTTGATCTTGACTTTTGTTGCCAAGTAGTGTTTATTGTTGAGGAAACTAGCATCATGGGTAATGAAAACCCAATGAGCAACCGGCCAAGGAAAGCTTTTAGCTAGAGGTAAGCAGCGCTAGGGCAACTTTTCGGAGCCAATAAGATACCTAAAACCTTTTTTAGTTACTTAATGTAAAACCTAGACTGCTGGCATGTCTCAGAGCTCATGAAATCACTCCCAGAACAAACAGCAGATATATTAAAACTGTGGATGTGGAAATATATTCTAAGGGAACAAAGAGTCGTTTTAATTATGGCAGAGATGCCAGGGCAAATATATGAAGGACAGGTTCAGTAATGGGGAAAGGATCAGGAGTGTTTCATGTGGTGCTGGTTACAACACTAACCTTTTACCAAAATAACCTTTTACCAAAATAACTATGATTCATAGTTCACTCATCTCTCAAATTTGTACTCAGGCTAAAATGATTTGAAAGAAAATATGGTAACACTTTACATGAACTTGCACCTGCACCCGTGTAGGTAAATTGTATCTAATTTGGTAACAAGAGGTTATTACTGAGTAACTCCAAAGTAGCTAACATGGAACAACAGTTAGCAGTATTCTTAATTACACTTGTGAGTATTTAGAGAAATGTATATGTGTAATAGGCCACATCTTCATGATACACAACAAATAAACCTTGCCTATTCAATTTGCAAGGTGTCTTTAAGATATGGGATTATTTCATTTCAGCAGGAGAGATGTAACAGGGCTGGCCTTGTTTCACATGTGTAATTAAGAATACAACTAACCGCTGTTCCACGTTACTATGTTTCCTACATGGGAGTTACTCAGTACTAACCTTGTTACCAAATTAGTTACAATTTATGTACACATGTATGGGTCCAACGTAATGTAAAATGTGACCAAAAATATATTAAAAATGCATTTTACATTATTTAGGACAATGGAATTAATATTTTGAACTTTTCAAATGAATCTCCCTCTGAAATTTGAGATAATTTTAGAGAATATATTAGTTTGAATGAAGTAAGACAGAATCACATTGAAGGTCTTTTTAAGCAAAGGGCTAGATTTTATTTTGCTTATAAAAAATGTGAAAAATCTAATCAAGCCAAACTAATAGCTTGAACCATTGATACTACATTAATTATACAAACAAATGAAATGGAATCAAAAAGATATATTTATTTTAAATTCTCATAATCTGATTTTACACAATCTATGACCCAGATAATGCATGCAATATTTTATTTTGTATTTGCACATTTGTTTACTCTACAACAATAATTATTATGGTAACTCCCAAAATTCAATTCACCAACATCATAAATGAAACATTTTCTACCAGGTTTAACTGGCATACAATTTCATACAAAAAAAATAAATAAAATAACAATGTGATAAATATTTTAAAATAAGTTGTGATGATGATCACCTTCATGATAATGATGGTTAGCATCTTTAAAAAATGCACATGTATTAAATGCACAATACACATACATTACTACATTTCAGTTAAATAAAATGGTTTCATTCAGGAATTTAAATGCAAAACACAAAATGAATCAGATTTAAATTATTGTTTTATATATAAACATTCACAGGCAGCCAATACACTGTGAACACGCTATTAGCACCTTACGTCATCACAACCAACCAGTGAGGCTGTCCACAGCCTTTTAATTTTTTAACTGTTGGTTAGGCTTTGAAGAACAAAATAATTTTACGAAATATAAACAACAGTCTGAGATACAAATGACCAAATCTATATTTTCTGTTTAAAGAGTATGATTAGAGCTTCTTATGGAGTGAATTATATTTTTTTCTTGGTAGAATGACACCAACTAATATTATGCGGAACGCTTCACTGAAACCAACATGGCATTAGACTCGTTCACTGTACGCACAATATATGATTTATCAGAGGTACTTTTAAGCTGCAAACATCGATTAGACCTTTACAGCTGAAATGATCAAGGTCATATACAGTAGTTCAACCATTTCGTCAAAATGTCTCATAAATTTACCTAGAGCTAATTAAATGAAACCCCGAAGAAAGTTTTTCGACTAACACGCCAGATGTTCGCAACAGGGAACCGTGTTAATATAAATTGATCTATGTATTTATGTATTTTTAACGAATCATAGGAGTTTGTGCTTAAATACGGGAACACTTTCAACCGAGCACCTCGATGTGTCCCATGAAGTCATGTGCAGCCTGTTATAAATTTAAGACATGTGTTATTAATTTACAGGTACCCAATTAAACGTTAGGGGAACTCAATGTTTTTTTTAGTTGTTTTTTTTCCTTTTCATTTTTCCACAATTTACTTTCTTCTTTGAAGTTATGGAATCAGAATCTCGTGGTAAGGCTGCAGAGGGTTAATGGTCCGAGTGGTTAGTTGCGTGGGGGAGTTTAACTGGGAATCAAAACAGTACGGAATTCTACTTAATGCCACCTCCAAGTAAACAGTTTAGAGTTGGGCTTGCGGGGTATTGGGTCTTTGGCGCATCCTAGAATCCTTTCAGATGTCCCTAAACCTATTCTGAGGCGGTCGTTGTTTGCCCAGATGCATTTGCGACTTTTTGTGATTTTAACCCTGGTCAGCAATGCAATGATGTTGAGCCCGACTGCAACAAAGCGAAGTGGTAAGAACTATTTACAAAATAATCTTATGATTGAATTAATAAATTATGCTATTGCTGTTGGGAATTTTTGCGACTGTGGGATGCTTGGTGTTTCAACAGTTTAATCAAATTTTAGAATAATAGTGCGGTGTATCTGTAGGTGACTTACATTAAACATGTATTTTATGTTTGCATATCTACCTCTCTTAATATAAAACAAGTAGCCTGTAATCGGGTTGCCCGAAGTTTTAAGTTATTGGTAAATAATTTCCAAAACATGTATTAAGTGTCATATTCATGGCCGTTTCCCACATGTGTAGCCTACATTTGGTAGAGCAAGATCAGTTGAGCTCTTATGGAACATGAGGTTAACATGCAATATGTAGGCTAGTCTGAGTATATCCGCAGCCAAATCGCATTATTTAATAATACGAGAAATGTAAAAAAAAAAAAAAAATTTAATAACAACGATTAATGTAAACATTAGTTATAAACCATATGAAAACTATGGCAGACCTAAATTCCACCGGCTGAAAACGATACTTTCTCCAGAAACAAACTGCCTTTGAGCCATGCAGAACTGACTTTGAACTGCCATGCATAACTCCTGGACTGCACTCTTTGCCCTCTTAGTCAGATAATAATAATAATATTTAATAATTTATTATTTTATGTATTCTTAACTTGTTTGCAAACACAATTTACACATAGGATATATAAAAAAATATACTGAAATAAATGTTCGCGATTAGACAGTACATTGGACTCTTGACTGGATTTGCCTTTGGCTATATCAACCATACTGAATCCATCTTAGTCCAAAGACACTTTATAAAGCTGTTGAATTAAATTTTATAGGGAATTACATGTCTGTTTACAGAATGGATTTAGTCACTGCAATTGAAACCCCACTATACCTATGCCTACTATACCTATAAAATATTAACCATTTAGTTTCACAAGGAAATTTCCTATCATTGTCTTCCATCTCAAGAAGGCAATTGTCGTATAATTAGAGGAAACCTTAAATGCACCTGCATTAAAACTTTGCTAATACTGCCTGGCAGTTGGCTTCCCGCTATAACCCTGTTTCGGCTGACCAGGTCAAATGCACAGCTGTGCAGGATGTTTGACTTGCTGTCAGACATTATTGCTTTAGATGTGAATGTAACAGTGTCGGATGCATTTGGAATTAGTCCTGCACATTCTGGGGACGTTGTGGGGAGGCGGGGGCCAGAGTCCGTTTGAGTGGGAGAATGTCTTTGGAGTTTAAAGAACCGCGGGGGATTACTGTCGTGGGGCCACATTTCGAAAACAAAGAATTTGCCAAAACAGTAATTTGAGTATGTTATACGCATAGGCGTGGGTTTCATTTCTACTTTTGTGGAGACACACTGCTGGACCACCTCATCTCACATAGTCAAACGTCAGGTCTCACTAGCATACTAGCCAGTCTAGCAATTATATGAGACTTGTCAAACGTCAGGTCTCACTAGCATAATAGCCAGTCTAGCAATTATATGAGACTTGTCAAACGTCAGGTCTCACTAGCATACTAGCCAGTCTAGCAATTATATGAGACTTGTCAAACGTCAGGTCTCACTTGCGTACTAGCCAGTCTAGCAATTATATGAGACTTGTCAAACGTCAGGTCTCACTTGCGTACTAGCCAGTCTAGCAATTATATGAGACTTGTCAAACGTCAGGTCTCACTAGCGTACTAGCCAGTCTAGCAATTATATGAGACTTGTCAAACGTCAGGTCTCACTTGCGTACTAGCCAGTCTAGCAATTATATGAGACTTGTCAAACGTCAGGTCTCACTAGCGTACTAGCCAGTCTAGCAATTATATGAGACTTGTCAAACGTCAGGTCTCACTAGCGTACTAGCCAGTCTAGCAATTATATGAGACTTGTCAAACATCAGGTCTCACTAGCGTACTAGCCAGTCTAGCAATTATATGAGACTTGTCAAACGTCAGGTCTCACTAGCGTACTAGCCAGTCTAGCAATTATATGAGACTTGTCAAACGTCAGGTCTCACTAGCGTACTAGCCAGTCTAGCAATTATATGAGACTTGTCAAACGTCAGGTCTCACTAGCGTACTAGCCAGTCTAGCAATTATATGAGACTTGTCAAATGTCAGGTCTCACTTGCATACTAGGCAGTCTAGCAATTATATGAGACTTGTCAAACGTCAGGTCTCACTAGCATACTAGCCAGTCTAGCAATTATATGAGACTTGTCAAATGTCAGGTCTCACTAGCGTACTAGCCAGTCTAGCAATTATATTAGACTTGTCAAACGTCAGGTCTCACTAGCATACTAGCCAGTCCAGCGATTATGAAAATATTGGGGATGACATGTCTCCCTGTCTCCCCCCAAACTTACGCGTGTGGTTATATGTATGTGACATGTTTCTATCCGATATGTAAAAATTGGTCCTAAAAATTGCTTCCATTGAAAAAAAATTAAAAAGATATACAATTTCAGAGAAAATAGGCAATACGCCTAATAATCATTGTCTGACAAAATCAAGCGGAGATAATTGGATTGACTGGCTCCTGGATTCATTACTTACTATGAAAGCCACAAGCATGGTTAATACTACTACAGAATTAGCGGTGCGCAGGTGAGTCGGGAGTGGAACGTTTCAACCTTGTGAAGTGTTCAGGACCAATTGGCATTGCAATGCTTCTGCAGTGTGGCATTGGAGACTAGCGTTTACCGTCCCTGTAAACGACCACGCCAGAGTGAGAACAGCGAAACGTCTGCGTGAGACAGCCGTTCGCAAGAACGCTGCCGCTATGGGGGTCTGTCGGCCAGGTTAACGGCACTGGGATTAAAGATAGTTACAGCGCACATTGGTTTTATCCTCCTGGGATCCGGAAATTCATTTTTGTCCCCTGTAGGGGATGTGAGTCTCTGCTCTTCATCTGAAGAGCAATCTATTCTGCTATGCTGAAAACTACACTATGAGGGACATTCAATAAAAAATGTGAAAATAAAAAACAAATAGTATTTTTATATAGATCTATTATAAAAAAATGTAAAAAATTTACACTGCTAAATGTTTTTGTTGTCCAAGACACTTGTATTATTAAAAATAAAAATGCTTTTTTTTTTTTCCGGGTCTCAAGTATACGCAAAGCTCAACTCTGACAATAGGTTTGGTTTGGATTCCTGGCAGTTATAGTCTCATGCCGGGTCCCTGAGTTACATCATGTATTATTTAATTGTATTTTAGCAAAATAAACAGAAGTTGGTCTTGATGATTAAGTGTTAGTTATTACTATTCATAACATACAAGAGACCTAGTCGCCCAGCTATGCATATTGTCTGTACTTTCAAAGGATAATTCACGTCATCACGTTATGCATATGCGGTTACTTGTATTTATTATGGTAGTAATATACCAATGATTTTTTTAAATAAAGCTTTATATGAAATGTTTTTTGCAGTTCTGCTGTACTCAGTAAAACTAGCCTTCTCCTTTGGCATTGAAATACAATTCCCATCAAGCATTTCATTGACATCTCATAGATATCAAAACTTGAAGCAATGAACTATGGGAGCTTGAGGCACGGAAAACACAGAAATGACTGCGTATATGGTCTTTAAAGATAGAAATATAGAAACATTGTTCCTGCTGACTCAGTTGACAGAGGACAAGTACCTACACATGAATATATGATTGATTTTAAAATTGCAATGATAGTGACAAGAGCATGCATGGCTATTATATGTACTTTTCAACAGTACATATTAAACAAGAGCACGCTTTTTTGAAAATATGCCACCCGTAACCGTTTGGTGCACTCTTTTATAAATCAAGGTATTGCACACATCATACTTTGATTGGATGTTTGTATTATTTTCTGCAGAGAGTAAAAATATATATATTTTTTCATTACTGAAGAAACATTGCATGTTGCATGGATCTCTGCAGTCTGCAGCCACCATACCGATGTTGATCCTAGTGTAGAATAAGCGAGCCAATGATTGAAGCTATGACGCGTTTCCAGTCCAGTTCAATTCACACAGGTAGTACTGCCCTCTAGAGGATGGTTGGACTACAGCAGAGGCTGGAGTACTGGGGTATTGAATTGGAAATTCAGCAGCATTGCATTGCAAGGAAGAAAGGGCAACTTAAACCCAGGAAGGATTTGCAGAAATTGTATTGAAACAGATCTTGCTCTCAAAAAACAGGACAAATGACTTATTTTCTTACCAAAACTGCCTTGGGCATTTATTTTAAATGAATAAAAAAATAAAAAAATAATATGATTATGTGTATGTATATGTTTTTAAAAGACAGACACAGATTGGAGGTGACGCAGAGAAGAGGAAAGAACTATTTTGACGCCAAAAAAAAAAAAGCGCCGCCCAATTTGCCGCTCCCTCGTGGCACCGGCCGTACTCGGATCTGGCCGGACCCCGGGGCGTAAACCCCTGATCCTCGGTGTGAAACTGCCTTGACTCAAAGTCCTTGCTTTCGCCGTTGTGCCACCTCGGCGCCTATACAAGTGCATATTAACGTGAATGAACGCAGTACAGCCATTCTAAAGAATACAGAATACAGACGACTAACATTTTTCAAGTAGGACTGCATGTGTGTTTTCAGAGACTAGATGTAAGGCCAATAGAACACTTGCGTAGTAGTCGTGTTCATATGACATACCCGTATGTCATCAATCATTAAGCCACTGACAAGGTCTTATGGCAGTTGATTTAAAGCATTATAGAACTCTGGCTATAACTGATTTTGATACAGCCTGCATAACACTTATACTTGCACTTGTATTATGCATATGAAAAAGGCCATGATCCCTTAAACCAGGGGTTCTCAATCCTGGTCCTGGGGGACCCCTGTGTATGCTGGCTTTCGTTGCAACCGCAGTTGCAATCCCAGAATTTTAACAAGCTGTTAATTTTTCTTAATTAGGTGCTTGTCATGTTTGGAGGAATTATTCACCCTCTTAAGCCACATTATATCAGAAATAGCTATGGATGCCATGTAGAATAAACACCCCATGTTCACATTGTGCTATATTATTTTAAAAAGATAAGAAAATTATTTAACAGATCCATTTAAAGACTGATTTGAATCAATAGGCTCCTAATTGGTGAAAGTGTGGACACATGGCCACTAAAATTAACCATTTCGTAGATAATGAAGAATTCAAACACAAAGCAAATGATAACGAGCCAAACCTGCATTGTCTTAAGCTTAAAGAAAAAATTGAGTTAAACACATGTGTTCAACAACCTAATTAGGAGCCTATTGATTCACTTCACTCTTTAATTTGAGTGAAAATACATTATTTTGTAACCTTTTCTTATGTAATTGTTGCAATATAGCACAATAAGCACAATGTGAACATGGGGAATATAGCACGCACGCACGCACGCACGATTTTTCTTTCTTTAACAGCTGATATCAGAACAGAATGTTCAGCAATAGAGCCAAATACTAGTGGCCCCTGAGTGAGACATTTATGGTCCTAAAATGAATATTGGGGGATGGGGTGCACAGGAGAAATCTTATCTCTGAGCCTTGGCAATGTCATGATAGAGCACTTTTAACTGGTACAGTAGTTTTAACTCTCATAGAGTACTTTTAACTCTGATATGGTAATTTCTAACTCTGAAACAGAACTTGCAACTGTAATAGAGGACTTTTAGCTCAAATAGAGTCCATTTGATCCCTATTGGACTCGTTTAAACTGTTTGACTGGTATTGGACTCGTTTGAACTCTCTGAATTGATTTAGCACTGATAATGTTGCCTCGCGAGGGTTGCTGGGGTTACCATCACATTAGCTCCTCCCAATGACTCCCCAGGTGCGTTCAGTGAAAGATACACCAATTGCATTACATCATCACACTACACTTAGCAGATGCTCTTATCCAGAGAGACAAGTTATTTTTAACGCAGTATCAATTTATGCAGCTGGATATACAGTACTTTGCAAAAGTCTTAGGCACATGTAAAGAAAATCCTTCAGGCAAAAATCCTTTCAAAAATAATTAAATTAAAAGTTTCTAAATATCAAACAATTCACTACAAAGAACAGTAAACAATAAAAAACAGAATCAAATCAATATTTGGTGTGACCACCCTTTCCCTTTAAAACAGCATCAACTCTCTTCGGTACACTGTTGTTCAGTTTTATAAGAAAATCAGCTGGTAGATTGTTCCTAGCATTTTGGAGAACTTGCCACTGTTCTTCTGCAGGATTTGGCTGTCTCGCTTGCTTCTGTCTGTCCAGGTAATCCCAGACAGCCTCGGTGATGTTGAGAACAGGCCTCTGTGGAGACCATACCATCTGTTGCAGAACTCCTTGTTCTTCTTTTCTCTGATGAAAGTTCAATTAAGTTTTTGGAAAATCAATGTTTGGAAATCTACAATTTGCACTGCACAAAATGCAGAAGACAAAAAATAAACATCTAAGAAAAAATCTACATAAGAAATCTAGGGTGCCTAAGACATTTGCACAGTACTGTATACTGAAGCAATTCAGGTTAAGTACCTTGCTCAAGGGTACAACGGCAGGACGCAACCACGTCATATCAGAGCGCTGCACATAATTCATCCAGAGAGTTGATGAGCGGAAGAACCACATGGCAGCACTTTTACTTTCTGACCCCTGGATTTTACACCCCTAGGTGTAAACCTTTTGTAAAAGGTTTTGGTTTTGATATTTTGGCAAAAGATGGATAATATAAGACAACAGAAGCGGAAGGCCAGGGGGGTATTCCGCAAAGCAGGATTGCTGAGTTAGCTGGACAGCTGCACCGAGTAAAACCCGGAACCCTTCCAAATCTGGAACATGGACTGAAGTAAATAAGAGCTGTTCCGGATTTTGCTCAGTGCAGTTATCCAGCTAACTAAATTCCTGCTTTGTGGAATACCCCCCAGAATATAGTGTTTAATACTGGGTGCATTTTATGGATTTTCTATGTCATCATTAAAGGTAATATGTTAAAGTTAATCTGCTCTAAAATGTATTAAAAACAAGACAATATATGACAGTTAAACACTATAATTGTACCTCTCTCTGAGATCCATTAGAAAGAGGATAAATGGGGTACGTTCCCCAATAATGAGAGCAAATTCAAATATAACCAGCAAACTCGCTTTGTAGGAGGGAATTGTATATGCAAGTACCCAACACTTTGGCCTGATCCCTCATTAGAACCAATTTACCAATCTTCCGTCAGCTAACTCGTTAACCCTAACAATGGGTTGTTGGTCATTTGGTAAATAATTGATAACTTCACCGTGAATTCTTGTCTTAAATAACATAATGGTTTTCGGCTCACAAGCATTTATTTATATATTTACTCGGAGTGCTTGAATTAGACTTCTGTGAATTTGAGTCTGTGAAGACTTGCGATCACAATAGACCGCAGTCATGGATGCCGCTCAGCCAATACCGAAGCGACGTCATGCAGCATGTGAACGCATGCGTTTGCATGTGTCGCATTCTGCCTACGACGCTGTACTTGTTTTTCATCTGCAAAGCTGGATGGAAGCTACTTCAAAAGCTTAAGATTGAAAGCACTCACATGATTGAGAAAGGCATAGGGATTTGCAGCTAAGATAAACGTCGCGCTAAATTATATTCTGAATGAATATATTGTTTGGAAAGCGTACTTTTTTGACAAATTATCTGCGGGTGACTGAAAGTGAGAAAAGGGAGTTTTCAGTGAAGTGAATACATTTGTGGAATTTTCTGTCAGTATTTATTATATGCGTGCAGCGCGCATGCCATTGGTAATTTATGGTTAAGAATGATAAAAACCTGGCAGTTATACAAACAAACACACGCGCGCACACGCGCACACACACACACACGCACATGTATACATGTGCATGCACATACATGCACGCATACGTGTACACACACACACACACACACACTCCTGCGTACCCACAAATAGACACACACACGACACGCACGCAACAGTCACGCTCGCGTGTGCTTGCACGCACGGACACTCGCGCATTAATACGCCGTCCTTACGTGCTGACAGATTCAGACCCTTTTTTGCCAGTAAGGCTCCAGCCATGCCGAGTCAGCATAGTAGAGGTCCCTCTGCCACGAGCCATCCCATTTTCCCCCTGTTCTCCCAGTGAAGGACCGCGCCTCGATCAAAAACACGTGGCCCCCTTCTCCCCCGACCCTCTGGCAGCTCTCTGGGCACATGAAAAAAAGAAGAAGACAAAAAAAAAAAAAAGAGAAAGGAAAAACGTCTTCACTTCTCCGTTTTCATCCCAGGCCTAACAGCCGCGAGCGCGTTTCATTGGTAACACATTTCTGTGGACGGTGGGGAGCCCCTGGGCCCGTGTGATGTGCCGACCGTGCCGGGCGACGGTCAGAACAGAAGGCCATATCTGCTTTGATTACAGATTACCACTCGGACAGACAACAGAGGCCAGCAGTCCAACCGTATCTCTGGGTAAAAGAGATGCTGGCAGATAAGCAGGTTCCGTCGCACGCGGTTACAACCCCTTTAGCCTGAGGTAGCGTTAGCGCTGGACACAGTCCTTCTCATGGCACGAGTACAGGTGGTCGCCCAAGAAATTAGTTCCAATGTTCCGAGATTCTTTTAGGACAGAATATAGTTATTTAAACCAAAGACAAACATGCTGAAACAATTTTGTATGTAACTGTGTCTTTTTCTTTTTTGTAGACCTTGAGAGCAGTTACTTTTGATTTGATTCAGTTCCCTTTGCTTGGTTGACTTTGCTGAAGAAACATTATGACCATAGCAAAGATTTTAGTTGAATTAGACCCTAACCTATTCATTTTACATACAACCACTGTTGTTTTTTTTCCTCAGTTGTTCCTAAACAAACAATGAATAAAATGTTTTCTAAACAGAGATTTAAAAACATACACAGTCAAGCCGGAAAGTCTGCACACCCCTTTCACCTTCTCCACGTTTTATTACGTTACAGACTTATACTACAATAGATTGAGTTCATTTTTTGCCTCAAACATCTACAGACAATAGCCAATAATGACGAAGTGAAAACAGGTTTTTAGAAAATATGCAATTTTATTTTACTGACAAAAATAGGTTATTTAGGGGGTTACATATCTGTACACACCCTTATCCTAATACTTGGTTGCTGCACCTTTGGCAGCGATTACAGCTTCAAGGCGTCTTGGGAAAGAAGCTACGAGCTTGGCACACTTATTTCTGGACATTTTTGCCCATTCCTCTTGGCATATCCTTGCAAGCTCTGTCAGGTTGGATGGGGAGCGTCGGTACACAGCCATTTTCAGGTCTTTCCACAGATGTTCAATTGGATTCAGGTCTGGGCTCTGGCTGGGCCACTCAAGGACATGCACAGACTTTCTCCGAAGCCACTCCTTTGTTCTCTTGGCTGTGTGCTTCGGGTCGTTGTCATGTTGGAAGGTAAACCTTCGCCCCAGTCTGAGGTCCAGAGCGCTCTGGAGCAGGTTTTCTTCAAGGATCTCGGTGTACTTAGCTGCATTCATCTTTCCCTCTATCAGGACTAGTCGCCCCGTTCCCGCTGCTGAAAAACATCCCCACATCATGATGCTGTTGTATCATGTTGAATTTCTCCCAAAGTAGAAAGTGCATCCGCTTTGTATGATATGAAGCCAGGAGCTACATTTCTATTGTTATGCATCTATTCTATCATGTGGTTAATTTTTTTCATTTTTATCAATGCCATGCTCAAAGGCTGGTATGGTGAAAGGGCATTTTGAATATTAATCAGCATTTGGTACAGTATTAGAGATGATCATAGCATGATTGTAAAAATCACAGGGAAAAAGTCTGATGTCACAAGTATTACAATGACACAGAGTTGAGTATGTGTTACAATGATTTAAAACAAGCTTTTTAAAAAATATAATAGGTCACATTTTAAACCTTGTTCATGCTGCTCTAGTCACTGTAAAATATTAGGGAGAATGTAACTCCACTGCAGTTATAATTTGGTAGCTACTAAATTTTTTCAGTAAAATGAAAATTTTATGAGCGTTATTCCAGTGTACTCGTCTATATTCCTGACAATGTACTGCATCTGTTCAGCAAACCGCTTTGCTTAATCAGGAGGAAACTGAGAATTACCATGGTGGACAAGCATCAGTTTGATACTGGCAGCTGAACTAATAGAAAATGCCCTCTTCCCCCCACAGAATCTGCCCCAAACATCAGTCAACTCGTTAGTTTTCTGTCAGCTACAGTTTGCCATTTGTAGTGCGTGGGAAATTACACGTACAGTATGTTCAGTTTGAAAGAAGACTGGTTCTGTAAGCCTGCAGAGGACCAATATGTATATTCTGGCAATAGTAGCTTCCCATTAAAACAGGAAAGCAGGTTAGCATATACTGTTCCTAAAAAAAAAAAAATATATATATATTTAAATATTTCATGTCTGCTGAGGCTTTGAAGTGCTGACATGCACTATCAACAAATGGATGATTTGAGACACTTGGAAGCGCCTTCTCTAAAACAGATGCAAGCATTTGACAAATATTACACCATAATTCAGATGATGGAAGGCATTGTCTGAAAACTGACTTCAGTTAGAAGTTAAAGTCAAAGTGCATCTTGCGATGCAGACTGAAGATCCACCTCTTTAGACTGCCCCATGGCTCCACTGAGCTATCCCTCCTTAGCTATACTTTTTTCTCTCTTTTTGCATTTTTGTTTTGTATAGCTGTGTGAAGAGGTTACCTGTGTAGCGATGTTTACTTTTGTTTTTTTTTAACCTGAAAAGTGTTTAAATAATAAGAATTCTTATTTACCTATCTGGTATATTAACAACGTTCTTTTGACTGTGATGGGTTTTCTATTTACAGTGATATCAAAAGGACAGCAAACCGACTAGTTGGAGGTTACTAGGGGCTGTGTTTGAGGTCAGCTCGTGTGTGTATTCCGGATGAGTGCAGTTGACCTCCCATTGGAGGTCAGGCCATATGGAATTCATTGTGCGTGAATTACATACATTTTTATTTTGGAGTCTCCCTTGTGGAAAGGCCTGGGCTACTGCTAATCTGTACGAATCCAAAGCTGCAAAGGACAAGACACAGAGACGAGGATTATCGCCATCTATTTATTTACTGCCTGCTAAAGTATGGAACCAGGCTTTCATAAACTGTATTGATGCACTGTCATGTCTTTAAGTTGTAAACATGGACATCTGCTGTAAGTAGTAAAGTTTGGTTTTATGTTACCCTTCATACATCATCGGGGCCTTTGAGCAGAAATGTTCTTTCTCATTGGAGTTACGAGAAGATCCTACAACATTGATCACGTTGCAGGCACAAATTAATATTTCATAAAGCTTTTATTTTTTTTCTTTCGTTGGCCTTTCTATTTCTGCCTGAAATGTAGTGTTATGTCAAAAAAAATCTGCTAACAATTTATTCCCAGGAAGGCAGACCAAGTGAGGTATCTGCACAATTTGAACATGAAGAAAGGTGGACAGTAACACTGCCTGGATATACAATAAAAAAACTTAATTCTGTACTTTGGTATAGAGGAGTGAGTGAAAAAGAGGAAACACCAAGGCATTCTTCTATGGTGAAAGTAAAATACTGAAATATCTTTATTGCATTATATTACGGTTTTTCAGAAATGCATCATTGGTTTTACCTTGTCATAATGAAGCTGTTTTAATATTATTTTACCATTGAAACATGCCTTGTTTTCTACAATGTAAAATTCTAAAAAGAGCTGAGTTTACTCAAATGGTTTCAGGAAACCGATTGCCTTGAACCAAGTTCAAGGTAACCCTTACAAAACGGGATAATTTGTGGCAAACTTGCAGCTAATATGTTGCGCATTTGCCACAAACTAAATTGTTTTCCACAAAATGTTGCCAGAGGTTTGCGAGACTTTGCCAGTAGTGGTGAAGTTCTTGTGAACTTCTTGCAACAATGGCAGTTTCCACAAAGGTAATTTGCATGTGAAAATATGAGCTTGCCACAAACCAAAGGTTTGACGCAAATTTGCCAGAAGGCCTATATTTTTGTAAGGGAATTGAGTTGGAAATTTCATCAGTTCAAGTATTCACTGGTCTCTAACTTTTAAAGTTACAGTTATCATGATGTATACCATTAAGTGAGACAGCTCAACCAATCCCAACACGACAGTGTAGTTGATTTATCATGCAATTAATTGTTCAAATGATCAATTAATTAGTGGTATTGAAAGCCAGCAGCAGCACATATGTCTCCTGGAGACCCATGTGGCGAAGCCGGGCCCGTTCCCGTTCTCCGCAGGCAAGCAGTCCCGGACAGGCCCGTCTTCACAGTGGGATCACCCCTCCTTTCCCAGACTCCGTGGCGTGACTAATCCGCCTCTTATTCCATCGCTCCCGTTTTTTTGGAATGTGGTTTGTTTTTGGAGAGAGAACCGCTCAAAGCGTCACTTTTATCTCTCCCCTCATATTAAGCATAAAAATTCAGGAGAAGACATGAAGCCTGGTATAACAAAATCTGAAAACACATGTCGGCAGAAAATTGAAAACCGCCAGCACCTGGATTCTTTTCTGGAGACGGTTCGCAAAAACGCAAAAGCCGCTCGCTCGCGTCAAAATTCTGCCGAGGCTCGACTTATAGCTTGACTTAAAACCCTTATAACCGCTGGGAGATTGGGGAGTATGACTGGTTCATTAAATACATCCTGACTTTGATGTCATTCCAGTTTCCCCTTATGAACTATGTGCGATTCCACCCATTCATGTTAAAAAATGGAAGGCAACCCTTAGATAAACATCACAGTAATTTGAAAATGACCAATTTGTTTAATACTGTTTAGCCTTTCGTTGGCGAAAGTTGGGTTACTTGAGGTTTTGCAGCGGCAGTGCCTCAGGTGGGAGGGAGACGCGCTGAGTGACCGTTGTGTTTGTGTCTGCGCAGCCGCCAGAGATGTCTCTGAGGACTGCAGGAGTTGTCTGGTGTGTTCCAGAGAGAACGGCTGTGAGAGTTGTCCGGAGAAGCTCTTCCTGTTCCTCAGCAGGGAGGACATGCGGCACCACGGCTCCTGCCTGCACTCCTGTCCCGCAGGACACTACGGCATGAGGGGCCAGGACATGAACCTGTGTTTGAGTGAGTGTGCCGTACCCATTAGCCTGTGCTTGTGTGAGTGTGCCGTACCCATTAGCCTGTGTTTGAGTGAGTGTGCCGTACCCATTAGCTTGTGTTTGAGTGAGTGTGCTGTACCCGTTAGCTTGTGTTTGAGTGAGTGTGCTGTACCCATTAGCCTGTGTTTGTGTGAGTGTGCCGTACCCATTAGCTTGTGTTTGAGTGAGTGTGCCGTACCCATTAGCTTGTGTTTGAGTGAGTGTGCCGTACCCATTAGCTTGTGTTTGAGTGAGTGTGCTGTACCCGTTAGCTTGTGTTTGAGTGAGTGTGCTGTACCCATTAGCCTGTGTTTGTGTGAGTGT
Source organism: Synaphobranchus kaupii (assembly GCA_029718625.1). Taxonomy (NCBI): domain Eukaryota; kingdom Metazoa; phylum Chordata; class Actinopteri; order Anguilliformes; family Synaphobranchidae; genus Synaphobranchus; species Synaphobranchus kaupii. Next base: position 14,638,010 of record CM056380.1, on the reverse strand, counting down.
GCCGTACCCATTAGCTTGTGTTTGAGTGAGTGTGCTGTACATGTTAGCCTGTGTTTGAGTGAGTGTGCCATACCCGTTAGCCTGTGGTTGAGTGAGTGTGCCATGTCCGTTAGCTTGTGTTTGAGTGAGTTGGCTGTACCCATTAGCCTGTGTTTGAGTGAGTGTGCCGTACCCGTTAGCTTGTGTTTGAGTGAGTGTGCCGTACCCATTAGCTTGTGTTTGAGTGAGTGTGCCGTACCCATTAGCCTGTGTTTGTGTGAGTGTGCCGTACCCATTAGCCTGTGTTTGTGTGAGTGTGCCGTACCCGTTAGCTTGTGTTTGAGTGAGTGTGCCGTACCCGTTAGCTTGTGTTTGAGTGAGTGTGCCGTACCCGTTAGCTTGTGTTTGAGTGAGTGTGCCGTACCCATTAGCTTGTGTTTGAGTGAGTGCGCCGTACCCGTTAGCTTGTGTTTGAGTGAGTGTGCCGTACCCGTTAGCTTGTGTTTGAGTGAGTGTGCCGTACCCGTTAGCTTGTGTTTGAGTGAGTGTGCCGTACCCGTTAGCTTGTGTTTGAGTGAGTGCGCCATACCTGTTAGCCTGTGTTTGAGTGAGTGTGCTGTACCCGTTAGCTTGTGTTTGAGTGAGTGTGCCGTACCCGTTAGCCTGTGTTTGAGTGAGTGTGCTGTACCCGTTAGCTTGTGTTTGAGTGAGTGTGCCGTACCCGTTAGCTTGTGTTTGAGTGAGTGTGCCGTACCCATTAGCCTGTGTTTGAGTGAGTGTGCTGTACCCGTTAGCTTGTGTTTGAGTGAGTTGGCTGTACCCATTAGCCTGTGTTTGAGTGAGTGTGCTGTACCCGTTAGCTTGTGTTTGAGTGAGTGCGCCATACCCGTTAGCTTGTGTTTGAGTGAGTGCGCCATACCCGTTAGCCTGTGTTTGAGTGAGTGTGCTGTACCCGTTAGCTTGTGTTTGAGTGAGTGTGCCGTACCCGTTAGCTTGTGTTTGAGTGAGTGTGCCGTACCCATTAGCCTGTGTTTGAGTGAGTGTGCTGTACCCGTTAGCCTGTGGTTGAGTGAGTGTGCCATGTCCGTTAGCTTGTGTTTGAGTGAGTTGGCTGTACCCATTAGCCTGTGTTTGAGTGAGTGTGCCGTACCCGTTAGCTTGTGTTTGAGTGAGTGTGCCGTACCCATTAGCCTGTGTTTGAGTGAGTGTGCCGTACCCGTTAGCTTGTGTTTGAGTGAGTGTGCTGTACCCGTTAGCCTGTGGTTGAGTGAGTGTGCCATGTCCGTTAGCTTGTGTTTGAGTGAGTTGGCTGTACCCATTAGCCTGTGTTTGAGTGAGTGTGCCGTACCCGTTAGCTTGTGTTTGAGTGAGTGCGCCATACCCATTAGCCTGTGTTTGAGTGAGTGTGCTGTACATGTTAGCCTGTGTTTGAGTGAGTGTGCTGTACCCGTTAGCCTGTGGTTGAGTGAGTGTGCCATGTCCGTTAGCTTGTGTTTGAGTGAGTTGGCTGTACCCATTAGCCTGTATTTGAGTGAGTGCGCCGTACCCATTAGCCTGTGTTTGAGTGAGTGTGCCGTACCCATTAGCCTGTGTTTGTGTGAGTGTGCCGTACCCGTTAGCTTGTGTTTGAGTGAGTGTGCCGTACCCGTTAGCTTGTGTTTGAGTGAGTGTGCCGTACCCATTAGCTTGTGTTTGAGTGAGTGTGCCGTACCCGTTAGCTTGTGTTTGAGTGAGTGTGCCGTACCCATTAGCCTGTGTTTGAGTGAGTGCGCCATACCCATTAGCTTGTGTTTGAGTGAGTGTTCCGTACCCGTTAGCTTGTGTTTGAGTGAGTGTGCCATGTCCGTTAGCTTGTGTTTGAGTGAGTTGGCTGTACCCATTAGCCTGTGTTTGAGTGAGTGTGCCGTACCCGTTAGCTTGTGTTTGAGTGAGTGTGCCGTACCCATTAGCCTGTGTTTGTGTGAGTGTGCCGTACCCATTAGCCTGTGTTTGAGTGAGTGTGCCGTACCCGTTAGCTTGTGTTTGAGTGAGTGTGCCATGTCCGTTAGCTTGTGTTTGAGTGAGTTGGCTGTACCCATTAGCCTGTGTTTGAGTGAGTGTGCCGTACCCGTTAGCTTGTGTTTGAGTGAGTGTGCCGTACCCGTTAGCTTGTGTTTGAGTGAGTGCGCCATACCCGTTAGCTTGTGTTTGATTGAGTGCGCCATACCCGTTAGCCTGTGTTTGAGTGAGTGTGCTGTACCCGTTAGCTTGTGTTTGAGTGAGTGTGCCGTACCCGTTAGCTTGTGTTTGAGTGAGTGCGCCATACCCGTTAGCTTGTGTTTGATTGAGTGCGCCATACCCGTTAGCCTGTGTTTGAGTGAGTGTGCTGTACCCGTTAGCTTGTGTTTGAGTGAGTGTGCCGTACCCGTTAGCTTGTGTTTGAGTGAGTGTGCCGTACCCATTAGCCTGTGTTTGTGTGAATGTACCGTACCCATTAGCTTGTGTTTGAGTGAGTGTGCCGTACCCATTAGCCTGTGTTTGAGTGAGTGTGCTGTACATGTTAGCCTGTGTTTGAGTGAGTGTGCTGTACCCGTTAGCCTGTGGTTGAGTGAGTGTGCCATGTCCGTTAGCTTGTGTTTGAGTGAGTTGGCTGTACCCATTAGCCTGTGTTTGAGTGAGTGCGCCATACCCGTTAGCTTGTGTTTGAGTGAGTGCGCCATACCCGTTAGCCTGTCGTTGAGTGAGTGTGCCATGTCCGTTAGCTTGTGTTTGAGTGAGTTGGCTGTACCCATTAGCCTGTGTTTGAGTGAGTGCGCCATACCCGTTAGCTTGTGTTTGAGTGAGTGCGCCATACCCGTTAGCCTGTCGTTGAGTGAGTGTGCCGTACCCATTAGCTTGTGTTTGAGTGAGTGCACCGTACCCGTTAGCTTGTGTTTGAGTGAGTTTGCCGTACCCGTTAGCTTGTGTTTGAGTGAGTGTGCCGTACCCGTTAGCTTGTGTTTGAGTGAGTGCGCCATACCCATTAGCCTGTGTTTGAGTGAGTGTGCTGTACCCGTTAGCTTGTGTTTGAGTGAGTGCGCCATACCCGTTAGCTTGTGTTTGAGTGAGTGCGCCATACCCGTTAGCTTGTGTTTGAGTGAGTGCGCCATACCCGTTAGCCTGTGGTTGAGTGAGTGTGCCGTACCCATTAGCTTTTGTTTGAGTGAGTGCACCGTACCCGTTAGCTTGTGTTTGAGTGAGTGTGCTGTACCCGTTAGCTTGTGTTTGAGTGAGTGTGCCGTACCTGTTAGCTTGTGTTTGAGTGAGTGTGCCGTACCCGTTAGCTTGTGTTTGAGTGAGTGCGCCATACCCGTTAGCCTGTGGTTGAGTGAGTGTGCCGTACCCATTAGCTTTTGTTTGAGTGAGTGCACCGTACCCGTTAGCTTGTGTTTGAGTGAGTGTGCTGTACCCGTTAGCTTGTGTTTGAGTGAGTGTGCCGTACCTGTTAGCTTGTGTTTGAGTGAGTGTGCCGTACCCGTTAGCTTGTGTTTGAGTGAGTGTGCCGTACCTGTTAGCTTGTGTTTGAGTGAGTGTGCCGTACCTGTTAGCTTGTGTTTGAGTGAGTGTGCCATACCCGTTAGCTTGTGTTTGAGTGAGTGCGCCATACCCGTTAGCCTGTGGTTGAGTGAGTGTGCCATGTCCGTTAGCTTGTGGTTGAGTGAGTTGGCTGTACCCATTAGCTTGTGTTTGAGTGAGTGTGCCCTACCCGTTAGCTTGTGTTTGAGTGAGTGTGCCGTACCCGTTAGCTTGTGTTTGAGTGAGTTTGCCGTACCCGTTAGCTTGTGTTTGAGTGAGTGTGCCGTACCCGTTAGCTTGTGTTTGAGTGAGTGCGCCATACCCATTAGCCTGTGTTTGAGTGAGTGTGCTGTACCCGTTAGCTTGTGTTTGAGTGAGTGTGCTGTACCCATTAGCCTGTGTTTGTGTGAGTGTGCCGTACCCATTAGCTTGTGTTTGAGTGAGTGTGCCGTACCCATTAGCTTGTGTTTGAGTGAGTGTGCCGTACCCATTAGCTTGTGTTTGAGTGAGTGTGCTGTACCCGTTAGCTTGTGTTTGAGTGAGTGTGCTGTACCCATTAGCCTGTGTTTGTGTGAGTGTGCCGTACCCATTAGCTTGTGTTTGAGTGAGTGTGCTGTACATGTTAGCCTGTGTTTGAGTGAGTGTGCCATACCCGTTAGCCTGTGGTTGAGTGAGTGTGCCATGTCCGTTAGCTTGTGTTTGAGTGAGTTGGCTGTACCCATTAGCCTGTGTTTGAGTGAGTGTGCCGTACCCGTTAGCTTGTGTTTGAGTGAGTGTGCCGTACCCATTAGCTTGTGTTTGAGTGAGTGTGCCGTACCCATTAGCCTGTGTTTGTGTGAGTGTGCCGTACCCATTAGCCTGTGTTTGTGTGAGTGTGCCGTACCCGTTAGCTTGTGTTTGAGTGAGTGCGCCGTACCCGTTAGCTTGTGTTTGAGTGAGTTGGCTGTACCCATTAGCCTGTGTTTGTGTGAGTGTGCCGTACCCATTAGCCTGTGTTTGTGTGAGTGTGCTGTACCCGTTAGCTTGTGTTTGAGTGAGTGTGCTGTACCCATTAGCCTGTGTTTGAGTGAGTGTGCCGTACCCGTTAGCTTGTGTTTGAGTGAGTGTGCCGTACCCGTTAGCTTGTGTTTGAGTGAGTGTGCCGTACCCATTAGCTTGTGTTTGAGTGAGTGCGCCGTACCCGTTAGCTTGTGTTTGAGTGAGTGTGCCGTACCCGTTAGCTTGTGTTTGAGTGAGTGTGCCGTACCCGTTAGCTTGTGTTTGAGTGAGTGTGCTGTACCCGTTAGCTTGTGTTTGAGTGAGTGCGCCATACCCGTTAGCTTGTGTTTGAGTGAGTGCGCCATACCCGTTAGCCTGTGTTTGAGTGAGTGTGCTGTACCCGTTAGCTTGTGTTTGAGTGAGTGTGCCGTACCCGTTAGCTTGTGTTTGAGTGAGTGTGCCGTACCCATTAGCCTGTGTTTGAGTGAGTGTGCTGTACCCGTTAGCTTGTGTTTGAGTGAGTTGGCTGTACCCATTAGCCTGTGTTTGAGTGAGTGTGCTGTACCCGTTAGCTTGTGTTTGAGTGAGTGCGCCATACCCGTTAGCTTGTGTTTGAGTGAGTGCGCCATACCCGTTAGCCTGTGTTTGAGTGAGTGTGCTGTACCCGTTAGCTTGTGTTTGAGTGAGTGTGCCGTACCCGTTAGCTTGTGTTTGAGTGAGTGTGCCGTACCCATTAGCCTGTGTTTGAGTGAGTGTGCTGTACCCGTTAGCCTGTGGTTGAGTGAGTGTGCCATGTCCGTTAGCTTGTGTTTGAGTGAGTTGGCTGTACCCATTAGCCTGTGTTTGAGTGAGTGTGCCGTACCCGTTAGCTTGTGTTTGAGTGAGTGTGCCGTACCCATTAGCCTGTGTTTGAGTGAGTGTGCCGTACCCGTTAGCTTGTGTTTGAGTGAGTGTGCTGTACCCGTTAGCCTGTGGTTGAGTGAGTGTGCCATGTCCGTTAGCTTGTGTTTGAGTGAGTTGGCTGTACCCATTAGCCTGTGTTTGAGTGAGTGTGCCGTACCCGTTAGCTTGTGTTTGAGTGAGTGCGCCATACCCATTAGCCTGTGTTTGAGTGAGTGTGCTGTACATGTTAGCCTGTGTTTGAGTGAGTGTGCTGTACCCGTTAGCCTGTGGTTGAGTGAGTGTGCCATGTCCGTTAGCTTGTGTTTGAGTGAGTTGGCTGTACCCATTAGCCTGTATTTGAGTGAGTGCGCCATACCCGTTAGCTTGTGTTTGAGTGAGTGTGCCGTACCCGTTAGCTTGTGTTTGAGTGAGTGTGCCGTACCCATTAGCTTGTGTTTGAGTGAGTGTGCCGTACCCGTTAGCTTGTGTTTGAGTGAGTGTGCCGTACCCATTAGCCTGTGTTTGAGTGAGTGTGCTGTACCCGTTAGCTTGTGTTTGAGTGAGTGTGCCGTACCGATTAGCTTGTGTTTGAGTGAGTGCGCCGTACCCGTTAGCTTGTGTTTGAGTGAGTGTGCCGTACCCATTAGCCTGTGTTTGTGTGAGTGTGCCGTACCCATTAGCCTGTGTTTGAGTGAGTGTGCCGTACCCGTTAGCTTGTGTTTGAGTGAGTGTGCCATGTCCGTTAGCTTGTGTTTGAGTGAGTTGGCTGTACCCATTAGCCTGTGTTTGAGTGAGTGTGCCGTACCCGTTAGCTTGTGTTTGAGTGAGTGTGCCGTACCCGTTAGCTTGTGTTTGAGTGAGTGCGCCATACCCGTTAGCTTGTGTTTGATTGAGTGCGCCATACCCGTTAGCCTGTGTTTGAGTGAGTGTGCTGTACCCGTTAGCTTGTGTTTGAGTGAGTGTGCCGTACCCGTTAGCTTGTGTTTGAGTGAGTGCGCCATACCCGTTAGCTTGTGTTTGATTGAGTGCGCCATACCCGTTAGCCTGTGTTTGAGTGAGTGTGCTGTACCCGTTAGCTTGTGTTTGAGTGAGTGTGCCGTACCCGTTAGCTTGTGTTTGAGTGAGTGTGCCGTACCCATTAGCCTGTGTTTGTGTGAATGTACCGTACCCATTAGCTTGTGTTTGAGTGAGTGTGCCGTACCCATTAGCCTGTGTTTGAGTGAGTGCGCCATGTCCGTTAGCTTGTGTTTGAGTGAGTTGGCTGTACCCATTAGCCTGTGTTTGAGTGAGTGCGCCATACCCGTTAGCTTGTGTTTGAGTGAGTGTGCTGTACCCGTTAGCCTGTGGTTGAGTGAGTGTGCCATGTCCGTTAGCTTGTGTTTGAGTGAGTTGGCTGTACCCATTAGCCTGTGTTTGAGTGAGTGCGCCATACCCGTTAGCTTGTGTTTGAGTGAGTGCGCCATACCCGTTAGCCTGTCGTTGAGTGAGTGTGCCATGTCCGTTAGCTTGTGTTTGAGTGAGTTGGCTGTACCCATTAGCCTGTGTTTGAGTGAGTGCGCCATACCCGTTAGCTTGTGTTTGAGTGAGTGCGCCATACCCGTTAGCCTGTCGTTGAGTGAGTGTGCCGTACCCATTAGCTTGTGTTTGAGTGAGTGCACCGTACCCGTTAGCTTGTGTTTGAGTGAGTTTGCCGTACCCGTTAGCTTGTGTTTGAGTGAGTGTGCCGTACCCGTTAGCTTGTGTTTGAGTGAGTGCGCCATACCCGTTAGCCTGTGTTTGAGTGAGTGTGCTGTACCCGTTAGCTTGTGTTTGAGTGAGTGCGCCATACCCGTTAGCTTGTGTTTGAGTGAGTGCGCCATACCCGTTAGCTTGTGTTTGAGTGAGTGCGCCATACCCGTTAGCCTGTGGTTGAGTGAGTGTGCCGTACCCATTAGCTTTTGTTTGAGTGAGTGCACCGTACCCGTTAGCTTGTGTTTGAGTGAGTGTGCTGTACCCGTTAGCTTGTGTTTGAGTGAGTGTGCCGTACCTGTTAGCTTGTGTTTGAGTGAGTGTGCCGTACCCGTTAGCTTGTGTTTGAGTGAGTGTGCCATACCCGTTAGCTTGTGTTTGAGTGAGTGCGCCATACCCGTTAGCTTGTGTTTGAGTGAGTGCGCCATACCCGTTAGCCTGTGGTTGAGTGAGTGTGCCGTACCCATTAGCTTTTGTTTGAGTGAGTGCACCGTACCCGTTAGCTTGTGTTTGAGTGAGTGTGCTGTACCCGTTAGCTTGTGTTTGAGTGAGTGTGCCGTACCTGTTAGCTTGTGTTTGAGTGAGTGTGCCGTACCCGTTAGCTTGTGTTTGAGTGAGTGTGCCGTACCTGTTAGCTTGTGTTTGAGTGAGTGTGCCGTACCTGTTAGCTTGTGTTTGAGTGAGTGTGCCATACCCGTTAGCTTGTGTTTGAGTGAGTGCGCCATACCCGTTAGCCTGTGGTTGAGTGAGTGTGCCATGTCCGTTAGCTTGTGGTTGAGTGAGTTGGCTGTACCCATTAGCTTGTGTTTGAGTGAGTGTGCCCTACCCGTTAGCTTGTGTTTGAGTGAGTGTGCCGTACCCGTTAGCTTGTGTTTGAGTGAGTGTGCTGTACCCGTTAGCTTGTGTTTGAGTGAGTGCGCCATACCCGTTAGCTTGTGTTTGAGTGAGTGCGCCATACCCGTTAGCTTGTGTTTGAGTGAGTTTGCCGTACCCGTTAGCTTGTGTTTGAGTGAGTGCGCCATACCCGTTAGCTTGTGTTTGAGTGAGTGCGCCATACCCGTTAGCCTGTGTTTGAGTGAGTGTGCCGTACCCGTTAGCTTGTGTTTGAGTGAGTGCGCCATACCCGTTAGCCTGTGTTTGAGTGAGTGTGCCGTACCCGTTAGCTTGTGTTTGAGTGAGTGCGCCATACCCGTTAGTCTGTGTTTGAGTGAGTGTGCCGTACCCGTTAGCTTGTGTTTGAGTGAGTGTGCCGTACCCGTTAGCTTGTGTTTGAGTGAGTGTGCCGTACCCATTAGCCTGTGTTTGAGTGAGTTGGCTGTACCCATTAGCTTGTGTTTGAGTGAGTTGGCTGTACCCATTAGCTTGTGTTTGAGTGAGTGCGCCATACCCGTTAGCTTGTGTTTGAGTGAGTGTGCCGTACCCATTAGCTTTTGTTTGAGTGAGTGCGCCATACCCGTTAGCCTGTGTTTGAGTGAGTGTGCCATGTCCGTTAGTCTGTGTTTGAGTGAGTGTGCCGTACCCGTTAGCTTGTGTTTGAGTGAGTGTGCCGTACCCGTTAGCTTGTGTTTGAGTGAGTGTGCCATACCCGTTAGCCTGTGTTTGAGTGAGTGTGCCGTACCCGTTAGCTTGTGTTTGAGTGAGTGCGCCATACCCGTTAGCCTGTGTTTGAGTGAGTGTGCCATGTCCGTTAGTCTGTGTTTGAGTGAGTGTGCCGTACCCGTTAGCTTGTGTTTGAGTGAGTGTGCCGTACCCGTTAGCTTGTGTTTGAGTGAGTGCGCCATACCCGTTAGCCTGTGTTTGAGTGAGTGTGCTGTGTCCGTTTGCTTGCATTTGAATGAGTGTGCTGTACCCACTCACGTGTGTTAGCTTGTGTTTCAGTGAGTGTGCTGTACCCGTTAGCCTGTGTTTCAGTGAGTGTGTTATACCCATGAGCCTGTGTTTGAGTGAGTGTGTTATACCCATGAGCCTGTATTTGAGTGAGTGTGCCATACCTGTTAGCTTGTGTTTGAGTGAGTGTGCTGTACTCGTTAGCCTGTGTTTGAGTGAGTGAGTGTGCTATACCCGTCGGCCTGTGTTTGAGTCAGTGTTCTGTACCTGTTGGCCTTTGTTTCAGTCAGTGTGCTGTATCTGTTAGCCTGTGTTTGAAATGAGTGTGTTGTACCTGTATCATTTGTATATGTTTGGTTGGGAAAGTCTGTCCTCTGCCTATCTATCTCTTGTGTGATCTGAACCATTGATATAGAGCAACATCTGTATACAATACATATACATTTATGTAATGCAGAAACACATCCCTTTTAAAAGCAGCTGAGTACAGCCCGTTGTTTTAGAAATCCTCCATTTAGCATGTTGAATAACACATGGTGGGCTCATGACAGTCACAGAGGAAGGATTTATTCCGAAACTTTTGTATATTTATTAAAAGAGTTTGTGTACGATATAGTGTGTGGGAGCATCATCCTTTTATTAGTTATTATCAGACAAAAAGACCTCCCAAAGACAAACATAAAATATGTTTGAAAGACTATTTAGCCCAGACTTTGAAAATAAACACTTAAATACATTCTTAAAACGTTCACTTTGGAATGCTAGGTAAACAAGTGTGTTGCGACATTTTTAAACAAATTTAATATGGTATTTATACAAAAATCTCCCTTAATGCGCAACAGAGATGTCACATTTACAGTTGGGAGGTAGTGAATGCAGTAAGTAGGCATAAAACATATAACAGTCAGTTTAGGGTAATTGGGTACAGATATGGATACTATCGCTGAAAAACTACACACTTTTCCATAGCAATAATGATCCGTGTTTACATTAAATACTAGTTTATTGGCCATCATAATTATCTGTTTGTTATCGGGGGTAATTAATAAATATCCAGTGACAGTCATTGGCAACCATTTAAAGAGACAGCATTGCAGCTATTAAGATAGAGGTTGATATCAAGCATAAAGAGAATATAAATCTTGATAACAAATGCAGGAAAAATGGCTTATATGTTTGTTACAGATGTATGCACCCACAGAGATAATTTATTTCAAATATTATTGGTAAGACTGTATGGCCTGTACAGAATTTCCATAGGTGAAGGTGGTATGAATGGGTAAACATTCTTACTAAATGCATGTATTTGAAATATTAATTTGCACTTGTTTATTTCATATGTAATGCGGGTTGATTGCTTCTGTTTTTGTGTCATGTACACCTTGATGATAACTGGACAGCAACTTACACCTTCTATGGGCTCTCTGAATGACCCATCCAGGTGTTACAATGGGGTGTTTCTGTCAGTTAAAAAGACCATAGTGCCGGCCAGAGTACTGTTCCCATTTTCTATGAGACAATAACATTGGGGCGTATCATTCCATTTTACCAATTACACAGGCTCCTGGTTAACTGTCATATAGAATACAGAGTAACTATTCTGATATTTAAAAGTCCTGTTTTGCTTCACCCCGCTGAAACCTTAAACTCCTCGCGGGAGAGCCTGTTCCACGGACTCTGTGTACCGAAGATTTGAACAGAGCTCTCTCAGCCGCCGAGCACACAGCGTAATGTGTGCCTCCGAGCTTTGGAGCACGTCCCAACACAACCAGAATATTCATATTTTCAAAAAAAAAAAAAAAAAAAACATTCTCAAAACATATCTGTTTATTCTGGCATATTCTTATCCCTTCCCAATATTTTTCAACTTTTCCATTTGATTAGTTCCAATTCCAACTTATTTTTCCATATTTATTTGTGTGTGTGTGTGTTTAGATGACTGTTGTGTGTAGATGACTCTGTTTTGTTTTCTTTAAGAAAATTCTTGTTTTCTTTCCTAATGCACAACTGTGGTCTCACACAAGCTATTTCACATTGTTACCCAACCTACAGCAACCGCATTGCTTTATAAGTGAATTAAAGGTCTCTGTTTTGACCAAGCTGCCGCAGTTGACAGCCGCTGATGCAAATGTGGTGTTTTAATTGGCACAAAGGCACACACTGATCATGGCACAACTGGGTGTGGCAGAACTAGTGCATTACGAGCTGCAGGTGTGATAAAGGGGTTGTGTCCTCATTTCCTTTAAATAAGTGCTTACTGCCTACTGACCAATCAGGATGCATTATTTTTTTCCCTTTAAATAACAGCTTCCTGGCTGCTGATGAAAAGGGCACACTTTCTTCCCTAAATTGTGTCCTTAGCGTACTATTATTAATTAAATCATTAAAGTATAAAGTATTTCTTCATGCCTTTATTTTCTGAAAGACTCATTAATGAATGCGTAAAAAATTGCGGATAATAGTTGTCAATTCATGTTTTATTGAAAATGTACGTATGCTGAATTTAATTGATGCACATAAAAGGAATTGACCAAGTGAATTACAAAGTTTTTTTTTTTTTTTTTCCCGCTTGAATTTCTGTTAAAAAAGGGGCCATAAAAAGGGGGCGTAGTTGAAAGTGAGTCATTTCCAGTAAATTCTGCACTGATATCGGGAAACACATTTCAATTGTCAATCCATGGGACAGCCATGGCTAGGCCATGTAGTAGAGGCCAAGACCCTCCGGGTGTTTTCCGAGTACAGACTTGATGCATTGCTGGATCCTATCCAATTTGTAGGTTACTGACAAACTGACATGGGCCGTTTGGGCTGTTCTCATCAAACTCTGTCAAGGGAGGCAAAGGTTGTTAGCGTAGCCTGAAGTCTCTATCCTCCTGAGTATTTTAATAGTGCAAGTGTCTTGCAGGGAAAATATTTTCAAAAATATATCACTGCCTGGCCAAAAAAAAAGTTGCACACTCTAATATTTTGTTGGACCACCTTCAGCTTTGATTACGGCGCGCATTCGTCGTTGGCATTGTTTCGACAACCTTATTCAACGTCACAACATTTATTTCCGACCAGAGTTGCATTCATTTTTGGCTGAGATCTTGTTTTGATGACGGGAGAGTCGAACCACTCCGTAAAGTCTTCTCCAGTACATCCCAAAGACTTTCAATGGGGTTAAGGTCAGGACTCTGGTGGCCAATTCATGTGTGAAAATGATTCCTCATGCTCCCTGAACCACTCTTTCACAATTTGAGCCAGATGAATCTTGGCATTGTTGTCCTGGAATATGCCCATTGATGGGATAACCTGGTCATTCAGTACATTCAGGTACTCAGCTGACTTAATTTTATTGCTGCATAACGTTGCTGAGCCTAGACCTGACCAATTGAAGCAACCCCAGATCATAACACTGCCTCCAGAGGCTTGTACAGTGGGCACTATGCATGACGGGTGCAACGGCAACTTTTTTTTTGGCCAGGCAGTGTATTTGTTTCATGTTTATTGGTATGTTCCTTGTAGTGTAGGTTTCAGCATAGTAGAATATGGTTCTTGAGATTAAGACCAGACTCATGTCCCTTATAGGGGACAGACATTTAGAAGCGATCTGCTGATTGTACAATGTAAAAAAATAGGCATAAAAAGTGCCTAAAAGGTAACAATGCTTGTCGCTGGGGTGGTACCCTACAGGTACATACATTTGTAGCGCTAGCCAACAATACACAATTAATGTGTACCTTTTTTTGCTTGTAAAAGGCACTTATCATTACCCATATATAACATTATTGTACTTTCAGGGTGCATTTGTGAAATGTGTTCCTTGAATAACAAAAATGTACCTCCACTGTAGCTTTCTTTCTGAGAGTGTAGGTGCCGTCTGACTACCCAGTGCTTAAATGAGTTAAGCACTATTAATGAATAAGTTCATCTGTCATTTTGTCTAACACACATGGAAAGGAAACTTTCCCCAAATTAGGTACACCCTGACACGTAGAAAGTGTAACTTGTTTGTGTTTATTGCTCACTTTTTTGCATGAGTGACAATAACAAAGGGTTCATTCCAATTATTTTTTATTTTTTTCCGCTTATTTTTACTCCTTGCATCCTTTCCCCGCGTCCTTTCCTCGTTCCTTAGCCCCGCCTAACAGTGGATGCGAGGAAAGGATGCAAGGATCAGATAGGAGGACGGAGGAAACGAGGCAACATGTATTAGGCAAATGGAACGTCCACAAGCGTCACCGTCATATAATGCTCACGTGCTTAACTATAATGCTTTTTTGTTCATGAATAAACGGTGCTTTTGTTAGTTATAAAGAATGAGTGTGATTATAGATTAGTGCTTTATAATAAATGAAAAGGAACGAGCCTGTGTTTGAGTGAGTGTGTTATACCCATCAGCCTGTACAACACACTCATTCAAGGTAAAATTGCGTTTGTGTAGGAGATTGCGTGGCAGATGTGGAGAGTGGTGGACAACTTATACACACGTTCTGAGAAAAGGCTTCCGCAAGGGCTTGTGTTTCCTCAATGAAGCACCCTCCGGGAGCCTCCTCATTCCCCACTCCTCACTCCTCCGAGGAGTATTTAGTGGTTTGGAATGTCCTTAAAGCTGGCGAACCTCGATCGACTTCCGGGTCAGACGAGTACTTCCGGGTCATAAGCGATTGGAATCCACCCAAATATCTTTTATGTGCTGCATAATAAGGAGCCTGGGACGGTGTACGTACTTATGGCACTTTCTGGTTCGTCCTCTCTTTGATTGACTGAATGGAAAATATCCCGTTCATATTGCACAATATTTCATTGAAACGTCAGTTATTGATAGTTAGATGTGCTTTTTCCTGGTGTGTCTTACAGAATGCAAAGCTTCCAACTGTGAGAGATGCTTCAATAAAGACTTCTGTACAAAATGCAAAGGGGGGTTCCAGCTCTTTAAAGGCAAATGCTTAACCACCTGTCCAGAAGGCACAATTCCACACCTAACAGACTGCATAGGTGAGTATTCCAGTAAAGCACCGGTGTTTTAACCAGTCATTACAGCTTATATCATGTGCATTAGAGGTCTGCATCAAGCTAGAAATGAGGGCCAAGCCAGCTATGCCCAGTACCCAAAACACCGGCCTGGGGGCTGGTTGGGGGGGGGGGGGGGGGGGGGTGTTGATTGGGTTTCAGTCGGGCGGGATGGGACAGTTTCAGTCAGACAGGATGGGAGAGTTTCAGTCGGTCCGGATGAGAGAGTTTTAGTAGGTCAGGATGGGAGTTTCAGTTGGACGGGATGGGAGAGTTTCAATTTGTTGGGCGGGAGAGTTTCAGTCGGTCGGGATGGGAGAGTTTCAGTCGGTCGGGATGGGAGAGTTTCAGTCGGTCAGGATGGGAGTTTCAGTCGGTTGGGATGGGAGTTTCAGTCGGTTGGGATGGGAGTTTCAGTCGGTTGGGATGGGAGATTTGCAGTCGGTCAGGATTGGAGTTTCAGTCGGTTGGGATGGGAGGGTTTCAGTCGGTCGGGATGGGAGAGTTTCAGTCGGTCGGTATAGGAGACTTTCAGTCGGTCGGGATGGGAGAGTTTCAGTCGGTCGGGATGGGAGAGTTTCAGTCGGTCGGTATAGGAGACTTTCAGTCGGTCGGGATGGGAGAGTTTCAGTCGGTCAGGATGGGAGTTTCAGTCGGTTGGGATGGGAGATTTGCAGTCGGTCAGGATTGGAGTTTCAGTCGGTTGGGATGGGAGGGTTTCAGTCGGTCGGGATGGGAGAGTTTCAGTCGGTCGGTATAGGAGACTTTCAGTCGGTCGGGATGGGAGAGTTTCAGTCGGTCGGGATGGGAGAGTTTCAGTCGGTCGGGATGGGAGAGTTTCAGTCGGTCGGGATGGGCGAATTTACGTCAGAAGACGAATCTGCCAGTGTCTGCAGTCCTGACTGCAGTGGGAAGTCCGTTCCAAGGTTTATCATAATGAACTCCAGAGCAGCTTAACTGAATTGCATTGCTGATGCAGATAGTGGCCCTATGGGTTACGGATGCTGATTGAATGCAGATTGAAATCGTGAATGCTGCCATTAAAGCAAAACCTTCTGCGTCGGCATATTTAGGATTTCCTAGAAAACTGTAATGCCTGTGTTTTTGTTACTTTGTGGACAAAGGACAGGTCCTTGGATGAACACTGACAACGCTGTTCTAATCTTATCCTTGAGGACATGTCTTTGGCGACAGTGATTGTAAAATTAAGTGAAGAGGGTTTTTTTACTGGAACAGCCCTTTCTGAAAAAAAAACAAAAAAAACAATGGACTGCTAAATTAGGCAATGCTAGAGATATTGGATCAGATCAAAATATTACTTTGAAAAACCCAATCGGACTCTCTTGTTTCCTCAAGCGTGGAAGCCAATACGTCTCGTTGTGTGTCGATTCTGACTTCCCATGGAATCCCATGTTCTGAGGGGTATACTACGAAGGAAGCTTCACATAGCCGGGGTTTCTTTGCGTGAGCTGGCTTCAGAAAGCCTAACCACCGCAATCTGGCTTAACCGGTACTACGAACGTGGTTATCAACTTGCTAAGAGAACACGGGCTTTATTAATCAGGGTACGTGCGCGTTCCCATAAAAGGGGTGGTGCAACAACGAGCCTATAGCGGTGCAGCATGGGCTGTACTAGAGCAACGTATTTCTCTCCTGTGGGGAAAAATTACTGATACGGACATATATAATGGACGGATAAGAACATGAAACAATAATATGAGCAAAAAGCAACACCGTTGCCTCCAACAAAGCCACTAAGGAGCTTTTGCAAAAAAATAAAATAAAAAATACTCATCGTGTAGGTTACATTCGTTAGTTAATTCACCTTACCACTCATAACAAATACATACTCTCAGTAGGTACATTGTCATAAAGTTTATTTCTAATGTGACAACTGTACTACTCCATTCTAGAGCTCTTAAACTCTAAACTTGATACAGCATGTTTAAAATCTTGCTGAAGCAATCACACTAACGTTTATTCATAAAAAAAAGTCTCTCAAACATTTTCTGGAATTCAGAAAATATTTTGTGGTATTCGATAATCTCGCCCTGCGAGGAGATTCTCTCAGTATCCGCACATATCTCTACTGGAGACGCCTTTTTCCAAAGCCAAGGAGTTGATTGGTCAAAGGGCGGTGCTTTCATATGCTTCAATCCGATAGCCTGACCGTAACCTGCCCCCGGAGCAGGTTAGCCATGTAAGTTGCCGTGGCAATACACCCCAATTAAAAGTGAGTCGGCTTTGTGATACAGAAAAACCAGGGTTGAAGCTTAATTTAGCTCGCTATCCCCTTAATCTCGGTTCATAGTACACTCCTCTGGAGATATATTAAAGATATAATAGAGATATAATAAAGTTGCTGGGTGCATATTATAGAGTATACAATAAGAGAAAGGTAATCTTTCTCTAGAAGTGGAAATAAAATACAGTATAAAGATATACTATACTGTATATATCAAACACATCAATGTATATCAATATGCATTAGCTCTCTCTCTCTCTCGCTCTCTATATACTGTATAGTGTGTATATATATATATATATATATATATATATACAGTATTTTTATTAACATATACTGTATCGCATTATTGCCTCTTTTACTGTTTATCTTACTACTTTAAATTTTTTCTCTACTGTATTTTCTCAATTCAAGAACACACATGAGGCACTTTGAGTTTAAGTATTATTATTATTTTTCATGCCTTCACTAAGCCCTGCTTGTTGTGGATAGTGAGGGGGAAGTGTCCATCTGTCTGTCTGTGTTTAAGAGGGCTGTCTGGTGAGCGCGTGGGGAGAGTGGAGCATCTGTGAGCGGAACGGGGTGCGCTGCGGCTTCAGGTGGGGCAAGCAGAACCGGACCAGAGAGTCCCACGGGGGCCAGGAGGCGCCGCTACCGTGCCCCACTCAGCACGAAATCAAGAGGTGCAAGATGAGGAAGCGGTGTCCTGAAGGTAAGTCCGCTGTAAACCAGTGGTTAGATGTATATAAGGTATATAACTTCGCTAGCTAAAATATATACAGCAGTTCCCCAATTAGCGTCAGGCGTAGCTTTGTGGCGGCTGATGAATTGGTATTCTGTTTCTTGTTATGGTGGAGTATTGGGCACGGCTAACATTGTACCATCGGGGTAAGTATACCCTGATGGCGAATTCCACAGCCAAAAAGTCTATTGAGCATAGAACTCTCCACCGTTTGATTTTAACAAGTGCAGAAAAGACTTAAGCGAATGATGAACAAATTAATTTTTAACATCTATCCAAATCAAACACCTCCTGACAAAATATTATTTAATTTTGTTCATATTATTTGGATAGTAGAGGCTCATTGGAATTTTTTACCCCTAATGTGCAAAACAGGGATTCTCAAACTTTGGCCTGTGCATGCTGGTCTTCATTCAAACCATAACCGCAAAACCCTGAATTGTAAACAAGCTGCTAATTCTTCTTTATTTTGATTTCTACTGAGGGTTTGTTTTATCATTTCAAGCCACATTATGACAAAAATATGGACAATAAATTTCTCATAGAGACATCACGGAATTCTATTCAGTCAGACAACGGTTTCATTTTCTGTAATGTGGTATGGACACACGTCTCCTTCATAGAAATGTTTTAACTTTCTAAATTGGATACATTTAAGACTGACAGGTGAAATCAATTCCATTAGTTTTTATGGAGACGCTGTAACAAAGACGCTTTAGAGCAAAACAGGAAATAGTAGAAAATTAGGCAAGACCGAGTCTGAACCCCCCAAAATTAGTGGGGATGTATTTGTTGACAGAGTGGACACCTGGACCCTGGACATGCATTCATTTACGAAGTTTGAGGGTGAAAACAATTGGGGAAAAAACATGTTTCAACTGCCTCATCCGATCAAGCAATTGGCTGCGAGAAGTAGGGCGTTCCTGGCTTGAAAACATGGTGTACCCACAAGTTATTAAGTTCGAGAATAGCTGCTCTCTGATGTAGACATCTTGGGCCTCGTTTATCACTTGTCGGTACACGCCGATCTGTGTATATAACATGTGCAAGAACATTCTGGGACCTCGCTTTTGCTTTCACATTTTCTGAAACCCAAAACAGAATGTTATTGGTACGCGCTGTCTTAACCAAAGCACGCCAGTATTCTGGGACTTATGTCAACACAGTGCATCCCAGAATACTTTGTTTGATACTTTGTATGGATATACACAGTTGGCATAGGTAGAGCTTCGCTTTGAGCGCCACAAACTTTGGACCCATTGAGGTCCGTTATATCAGGGTGATATCACGTTGAGCTGCAGCGGATATCTACAAAACTAGTGAGTTCTCAGCGAAACTATACCTTTATGGAAAGATAGCACTCCGGGTATGTAGAAACATGTCAAAATAATTTTTGGGTGAACTGCCACTTTAACATGAAAACATTTAAGCCACTTTTCAATAAACCAAATAAGTAGGATATACTTGTTTTCATATTTTCATATGTTTTCAAAACTTTCAGTCCGTGCAGTTGCGCCCCGAGGATCGGGGGTTCGTTCCCCGGTCCTGCCAGATCCGAGTATGGCCGGTGCCTTGAGGGAGTGGCAATTGGCGGCTGCTCCTGGGGTGGGGGGAGGGACTTGGAGAGAATCGTCGAGCATAAGACGGCCCTGGGTGAGTTGGAATCGCGGTCAGGAGCTTGAGGAGTCGTGCCCTGAAGAGGACATGGCGCCCTCTTTCCTACTACCAGCTGACGGGGTTGTAGCGGCGATTCTTTAGCGATTGCTACTCAGGGGGGAATTGAATTACATAGGGTCCAATTGGCTACCAAATTTGGGGATAAAGGGAAAAATCGGAAAAGTAAATAAAAAAAATATATGAAATATGCGAAAGGGCCAAAAGGGACGTTGACTGTAGCGCCTCACCCCCACCTAACAGTTGTAGTCAAAGATACAGAGAAAAGAATGTAGAGATGTGCTACACTGTGAGGGATCCATTTACTAACATCCCAAATGGGTGTTATTTCGCGTGCACAGCCAAAGTATATGCACGTGTTATTTCACACTTTGCAGGTGATCGACTAATTGTCATTATATAAATTACTCCAGCCGCAAACAGCCATATTCACTTGAAAGATTTTTCTTGTTTGGAATGGTTACACTGTAAAAAAATTGCTTGTAAGAAAACTGGAAAGACTGGCAGCAATGTTGCCAGTGAAAAACAATTTAATGGAAGGAAAATGATTGTTTTTTTAAAAAATTACGAACATTTTACTTTTAAAATACGTTTTTTCACAGTACACATGTGTCATGGTTTCTAGCAGCCTCTGCTGTTTCTGCGTTCGGTTTTCATTTTAGCCTCGTCAGGACACTATCGGATTTTTTCTGCCTCCGTTTCGGTATTCGTATCTTGCCCGACAATTATTCCCTACACCTGTTTTGCGTTTCCTGTTGGCTATAAATACCTCAGGACTTCCGCATTTCCGCACTTTGATATTGTCTTTGCTATGTTGACAATTAAGTCAGTAAGGTATAGGATTCGGTCGCTGCATTTCTGGTTCGTACGAATAGGAAACGCAGCAAGTTCAGTTTAGAGTTAGGTAACAGGTCGTAGTTTCAATTTCTTTCTCTCGCCATTTATACAGGGTGTTTCTTTTGTTTTCCTCTGATCTCCTGTTATCGCACCTCGTTTGAGAGCGTGAGGTTCTTTTGTTATTTATTCTCACTGTTTATCGAGATACGTCTCCATTTTTTAGGTTGCTTTGTTTTGCCTTGTGATAGGGAAGTTTTGCTCCCGATCCTGTGTTATCTTCGTCCTGGTGCGGCTACTTTCGCTTTTGTAAATAAATACGCTTTTATTTTTTTTATTAAATACGCTTTTAGAAATCATTATCGGTCGCGTTTGGTTCTCCGAACCTTACACTCCCCACTACAACATGTATAATAAGAGAATTATTAACTCATTCTTTAACAGTCATCCCATAAAATAACGGTTTGAATGGTTTTCACTGGCAACAAGTTTTTATGGTATTTTTTTTTACAGTGTAGGTATAGGCTACTGTTAAACTGAAGAAGCTGGTGGTTCACTACAAACTGTTTCACTGGATGTCTAGTTTCTGTAGGAGTGTCAGGACTGAAAAGATTGTATGCACTATACTTACTAGCACTACTCATGCTGTTAGTGTCAGATAAAATCACATTTCCATCTGATGATGGGTTTTATTTTGATAAAGTTTATATTTGCTTTGTTATTCACTGCTTGTTATAATAGACGTTGTATTGCTTGTTTGATTCAAATACTAGTCACTCTAGTATTCTGTATACTAGTCACTCTAGTATTCTGTAACACAATTTGCTCCATGATTAAAAATGTATTTGTTCTTAGGCCTACTGTTAAATAAATACCTGCTTTGTGGTCTTTGATTGTTACGACGTGTCCTTCTTGCTACAATGACACCCGTCATCTTATTGATTGCATGTCTTTTAATACCTGTTTTCCATTTGTAACCAAAATTGCTTCCGGGCTTAGTAAATCACATTATACATGCTAAAGTAATCTATTTTCATGACCTCTTCCCACTATTTGGCAAAATAACGCCCAATTTTGCATATTCATTCAGGCTAACCCGCAAAAATGAAAAATCCATGTATCTTTCCATTTTAACACACAGTCTTCTTTGCACCTCATTAGCTGATCACCTCGGAGGATTTATTTTGCGTGGCAACAGTTTTTCACGTGATTTTGTACACGCAAACCTTTAGTAAATCGACCCCTGGTGTCTCCCAAAATGGTGATAGGGTTTTGCAATTACATGCTTTCAGGAAAAATTGGTGGTTGTTGCAGTTTGCTGTGTCAACCTGTCTAACTTGCTTAGCAAAATAATAGAGTGCATCACTGTGTTAAATTCTTCTTGAGCTTTGATACTGAACAAACCTAAGCAAATGTTTTCAATCAGTAAAAACTCAGGATTTGTTTATACAGTGTTGTAAATACTTAAAGACTCACTGAAATAAAGCTGTTTATAATTATTTTTTCCTTGTTATATTGCTGCCGGTAGCACCAGTCAATGCCATTGTCTTCAAAGGATATGGAAAACAAATCTTTATTGAGGAGGAAAATGATTGACGGCTCTTTCTCTAACAATGTAAATTCGACATGGGAATACTTAATGACTACAAATCAACCATGCCTAGTGAGCAGTGCTTTCTCTAATTATATGAAATTAGTGTTATTGCGAAGGAACTGGGTTCATAATTAAGAGGTTGTTGGTTCGATTCCAAGGTGGAGCACTGCTGTTGTGACCTAGAGCAAGGTTGTATCAGTCACTTATCCTATGGTGCTTGCTAGTTGTCTTCTGTTAATGTTTTTGTTTTCGCTTAGTTTAATTATTTCTTCTCGATTTTGTGACTCACTCAATTCGAGATTCCTTTGACTCCGCACTTGATTATAGGCTATGCGGATTAGATGAGCATTGTGTTGGAGACCTTAATTAGTCATTGAGTGCAGCTGTGGTGCATTTTCTCTCCTCCAATGAGGGTGCGACGACACCCTTCCTGTTGGCATTAAAAGAGGCAGAAATTGTAATATTGAGGTTTCACCCTATAATCTCTTGCTATGCACTTCATGGTAGCAGCTTTATTTTAGCTTAAAACTCAGCTTGTCTTTCAGGACTTTTTGGTTGGATAAGCTGTAAACTGTAGAGAATTGGAAACTTGAACTAGACTAATAATTGCAAATCCATACTACTTGCCAAAATGTTGTTTCTTTTATTTAAGTTCAGCTCTGAGAATCCTCCTCCTATCCACATGGTTCTTTTTATTTTCTGTTCAATAGAAATTAAAAAATAGTTAAGATTTCAATTATAAAGGGGAGAAAACTAAATTGAGTTTTTCTCTGAAACTGAAGTGGCATTTGTTTGTTGTATATTGAAGATGCATTTGTTTAATGCATCATATCGTCCGTATAAGTAGTAAATGGGCTGGCCATTTTACTAGTTCTGCAGCAGCAAGTTAGCCACTATCATTACTGTTCTACTGAAAACATACCACCACTATTAGCTGGAGTATTCAGAAAAATGGGGGAAATACGGCCATTAATTAAAACACAGCCCTTCATTTATCTACGTTTGGTGAAAACATATTAGCTAGCCTAGCCAGAAGTCTGCGATGCGACACTTACTCATTTCTCCTCCCGGTCCTCTAACGTTAACCTTTAACATTTAAGCTGGGTAAACGAGTGGTTTAGCCTACGTGTGGTAGCTAACACAATGCCAACTAAAATGGAAATGTTTGCTGCAATGAGTGGAACCGGGCGCGGTTTCATGCTGAAGCAGTCCCGGGTTGGCCGCACGTTCAGCCCCGGATCCGGTTGTGTATTCGGGGTCAAAACGGAAGCCTTCCATCTACGACAAAGTCTAGTAATATATTAAAAACATTGTAATTTTGAAAATGCCAAAAAGCTGATGTGTGGCTTAGCTAAAAAAAATTTAAAAAACCCCGCATTTGCATCTTTCTTTAATGCCAAGAAGCTGTGGTTACCAACAGCTAACGGCACGAGCCCAGAAAATGACATCGTTAACATTCCTTCTGTAATCGAATGTTCAAAGTGAAACCGTTCGATTATGGTCAGCTCGCTAATATCCTTACCGGGGGATTCAATAAGGCAGAGGGGATGTCTGGGAATGATACCGGAGGCCACTGAGTTGGATCGTTTGTCCACTCTGTAACCGCATAAGGACAGCAATCGAGTCCTGTTTTGTTTATTTTGCCATAATATCTTTAGGAAACAACGTGTCAATGTAATTTCCTGACATTATAATGAAGTAGCAATGATAGCTAGCTTGTGTCCCTGTGTGACAGAACAGTAACGGACGCGGCATTGTTTTCCCCCTCGATGGCTCCGCCTACGTGCCTGTGTAACTTACACGCCCACATTATGATGTATACCTCTACCAAAATGTAATCTTTATCTGTGGTTATCTCAGCCCAGAAATTATTTTGGCCAGCCACAAAGAGAGACTTAATTAGTCGCGCCTTGATCTGTTAAATAAGGTTAAGGTTTTTCGGTGGAATAACCCTTTCATAGCCCAATCATTTATTTGATCTAGCAATTTTTATACTTAAAAAAAAACTCCTCCCTCTAACTCCAGAGAAACTCCATTCCAGTTGTGTGTGTGTGAGAGAGAGAGAGTGAGACTTGTTTAAACCAATTATTCTGGCTTAGAACAGGTGTATTCATCAGTGCTGGTTCTTTCCTCTACCTGAACCACAGCAAAACACACCACACACACACACACCCTGCTGGAATGGAGTTTCTCTGGAGTTGGAGGGAGGGGCCGATGCCAGGCTTTTTGTTGATGTAATCAGATACTAAACTGCGCAGCCAAGCTCGATAGCCAAGCGTTCTCATAGCTGAAGGCTGAATAAACTTCTCCAACCTCAGAATGCCTCTGAAGATGAAAGGAGCCTCGTTTCTTAAAATAGCACAGAGGTCACAGAGCTAAGGCAGAACCCTTTCTGGCCGTGTGAATTGTGCTCAGCTCTGCTAGTCGACGCATATTTCAGGGCATGAGGGGAGTACACTTTCAAAGCGCAGTGAATAACGGCCTTGGTTACCATGCCTGAGCAAAATGCTCTTTGTCCAGTGAAAAATAAGCTCGCAAACGGACACGCGTCAAAGAATACGGGTTTCGTCAGGTGGATCAGATGAGCTGGCCAGCTTGCCGTTTGCCTCAGAACCTAAACAGTGCAATCTGGGGGGTATTTCACAAAGCAGGATTACAGAGATAACTGGATAATTACACTAAAAACCTGAGTAAAACCTGGAACCCTCTCAAATCTAGAACATGGACTGAAGTAAAATTAGCTGGTCTGGGGTTTACTCAGTGCAGTTATCGAGCTAACACAGTCATCCCGCTTTGTGAAATAGCCTCCTAGAGAGATCTAAGGACAGTGGGTGGACTCGTTTTCACCATGTCGGTCTATCCCGCATCACATGGTTTTGTGCAAAATGAATGGTGAACACGCCCATTTGCTCATGGTCGGGAGGCCTCCCTCTGGCAAAACGAGCCCACCCACTCTCGCCTTTTGGTGTGGGAAGAGCGTCCAGGTCACACTGGGGATGTGCCAGCTTAGCCCATTGGCAGATTGTCAGAGGGGCGGTACATGGAAGTTTGATGTATTTGAGACACAAAGAGGGTTCGATTAAGCGCCCGGGCAGGGACTGGGTTAACCGGATTAGCACCGACTGCGTGCGATTTAAAAGAACCGGCGTACTCTTGATGCGCCGGGCGGCGCGATATTATGATGACGACGACCTTGCAGCGATTACGGCTGGGTCAGATCGTTGAGCCCTGTCTGGGCCGGTTCCTGTTCGATTTAAACAAACAACAAAGCCCCTCC
This sequence comes from Synaphobranchus kaupii, assembly GCA_029718625.1. Lineage (NCBI taxonomy): Eukaryota > Metazoa > Chordata > Actinopteri > Anguilliformes > Synaphobranchidae > Synaphobranchus > Synaphobranchus kaupii. The sequence continues at coordinate 14,613,721 of CM056380.1, read as the reverse complement.
TTCGCCCGTCTTCGTCGGGGAGCGTCACCAATGTGGGCGTAACAGCGCACCGGTTCACTAAATCAAACCCACTGACGCCTTCTCTTACTGGGTGCTCTCCTAAACCTAAACGGGGGGGGCATCCTGATTGCCTAGGACTGCTTGTTGATCCCAATGTCCTCATTCAGGATCCGGATGGCCTGAGGATAGAAGCTCCTCCTGAGCCTCTCAGATTTGGGCCTTGTGCATGCGGTACCTTCTCCCCGACCGCAGCAGAGAGAAGAGGCCATTATCCAGGTGACTGGGATCCTTAATGATTCTCCTGGCCTTAGTCCTGCACCGCCTAGTGTAGATGTCTTGGAGGTGAAGGAGTGCACCCCACCTGTGATACATTCTGCTGACCGTACCACTCTCTGCAGGGCCTTGCGGTCCTGCATGGTGCTGGTCCCATACCAGGCAGTGACGTTCCCTGTCAGGAATACTCTCAACGGTGCACGTATAAAAAATTCCGGAGTATCTGGGGAGACGCTCCGAAGAATTTCCTCAGACGTCTGAGGTGGTCCAGCCTTTGCCGAGACTTACTCACCACAGTGTCCATGTCGTCTTTATGGAGTCTAGTCTGTCAGCCGGCAGCAGCAGTCACGTGATTTTTTTTGCCAGCCTCCATTGCCCGTCGTGCTTGGTTGCACGTGATGATTGTTGTCTTCTCGAGTTGTCTTTGCCGAGAGTTCAGACGGGCACAAGCGGTGTGTACCGTTTTTAAAAGGACTGGAAACCATGTCAATTCGGCACAAACTCTGCATGTGCCGGTCGGGTTTTGGAGAGTGTGTTTCATAGGGCGCAATCAATTAGGGGCTCCCGGTCGTTAGGTGTCGGTAAGCGACTGGGTGGAGTTTTCACTTGATTTAAACCAGGCCCTCCTAGGTCATACCGGGTGTCTGTAATCAAGCATGCCCATAGTTTAAGGGTGACTCTCAAGATAGATTCTCCTGCACTGAGTTGATGTGATTATTGTGATTGTTATAACTTATAAGATATTGGTTACTTCCTGAAAAGTGGGTGGGTTTATAGCTCTAAACTGCACTGCTTTCTCCTGCCTAATAGCAGGGGTAGTATAAACCTGTCATAGGAGAATACAGACAGAAAATACGGATGTATAAAATACACTATTTAAAAAAAAAAAATAATAATAATAATAGGACAGGAGAGTGCTGGAAAGTAGAACCAATTGAACTGCCAATCAAAAGTCCTGTTCTTTTCTGCCAATTGCAACCCTGTTCCTTTCTGCAAATCATTCTGCTAATCATAGCCCTGTTCCATTCGTCCAATCACAGCCCTGTTTCATTCTGCTAATCACATCCCTTCTGCCAATCACAGGCATGTTATCTTATCTATGGGTTCATTCCAATTGCTTATTTTATCTGTCATCATCTCCTCACCTGACCTGGAAATCGATTGAGGTCCTCCATCTTTAAGGGAATTCAAAACCGCAAAATGCTCCTCGGAGGAGAGAGGAGTGGGGAACGAGGAAGCTCCCGGAGGATGCTTAAGTGAGGAAATTTAGAATTGTAGCCTTTGCGGAAGCCTGTTCTTGGAACGTGTTACATGTATATATTATCCACAACTCTCCACATCTTCTATGTCACAGGCACACCCCTACACAAATGCAATTTTACCTTTTCTTTACATTTATTATACATTGCTAATCCATAATGACACTCATTCTTTATAACTAACAAAAGCCACATTTATTCATGATAAAAAAGAGGCAAAAAAGCATTATAGTTAAGCACGGAAGCATAATAGGACGCTAACGCTTTATTGAGCTAGGACGTTCCATTTGCCTAATGCATATTGCCTTGATTCCTCCGTCCTCGTATCTGATCCTTGCATCCTTTCCTCGCGTCCTCCATTGCGCGGAGCATGCTCTAAAGGATGCAAGGAGTAAAAATAATCGCCCCCAGAACTCGATCAAGGTCTTCCGTCTTTAAGGACATTCCAATTTGCTAAATGCTCCTTGGAGGTGTATGGGGAAAAAAAGGACTCTAGAACTTGGTGAAAATTATGTTTATTTCCAGGAATGGCAGTCGTCATAGATACAGAAAATGCACTCTGGATTCAGCGGAGTTAATCGGAATGCTGTTATGTGAACTGTATGGCTTTAAATACCCCTTCTCAGTCCACAGAAATGTATATTCAAAACAATGTGATTGATTTAAGGAAGCCACAGTTTGGTTCCCTAAATCAATCAGTCTGCCAATCAGTAGGATGTCTAATGGTTAAACATCCAGAGGCCTAGCCAGGAAATAATCTATTGTACTGCTAATCAAGTCTACTTGGTTGGAATTGTTCTCAATAACTCACTCCCAGCCACTATTCAATAATTAATAGCTGTGGGAATCCGTAGCGATGCCACACCCTTGTAGTTATGATAAGGTGGCTGAAACCATCTGGGCAGCAGGCATGCCTGATAGACAAATGTATGAGATGTGAGTGGTATTGGGACAATCCTAAAATCTTAGAGGAACGAGGACCAAGGAACGTGGAGGCTCCCGGAGGATGCTTCAGCAAAGACAGACAAGTGTAGCCTTTACGGAAGTCTTTTTTGGAACATGTGATGTAGGCGATAAATCAGTGGTGCCCAATCATGTGCCATGGAGGGCCGAGAGTATGGAGGTTTTCATTCCTACCAATCACTCCTAATGACTTAGCAAGGACGTTCCATTAGCCTAATATATGTTGCCCCGATTCCTCCGTCCTCGTATCTCCTCCTTTCTCAAGGAGAGACAATAAGTGCTTGGAATGGAGCCTATAAGCTGTTGGTGGAAAGGCATTATGGTCCATTGTGCCACACCACACTGGTCTTCCACAAAGGAGGACCTTTGAGGAATTTTGCAGCCATCCAAGATCTGTGCATGGTGACGGTTTCCCTTATATTGCACCTGCCAAGTAATTAGCTCTTAATGGGTTACTTCTGAAGTGATAAAATGAAGGCAATGTATTGTCTGTTATAAAGTCGTTACACTTGCTTGGCGTTTCATTTAGAAATCAGTTCATTGACTGAGATCCTCTAATGAGAAACAATTTGTCATCAATCACTTCAAATGAGGCTGTTTGGAAAACAAGGTTGGTTGGAATCAGGGCTGGGCGATATAGTGCAATGATAATTACCGAATGCAATAACAGCCGTCCCCAACATTTGAGGTTTTGTCTTTTTTTCTTTCCTGATGCGGTAGTAAACATCCAAACTTCAGAGGCCAGGTGAGTGAGTGGGTTTGATTTAGTGAACCAGTGCACCGTTACGCCCACGTCGGTGACGCTACCCGGCAAAGACGGGCAAAGGAGGCAAAGGCTTTCTTGTTAATTTCAATCGATCAGGAACCGGCGCAAACATGGCTCGACAAGCCCACCCAGCCGTAATCGCTGCGAGGTCGTCGTCATCATAACATTACGCCGCCCGACGCATCAAGAGTACGCCCGTTCTTTTAAATCGCACGCAATCAGTGCTAATCCGGTTAACCCTGCCCGGGCGCTTAATCGAACCCTCTCAAATGCTTCCGGGAAAAAAAACATCACCATTGATATCTATTGGGGGTGTGTCCCAATATTCTTCACTCCTCACCTCCTTTCTCCTACCTGGAAGTATGCAAAACTGCCTGAACGTTTCGAGTACAAGTAGTTGCACAGCATACAACGTACCTGACATTGCGCTTTGCATCGAGACATTCATTCATCTGTAACTACGTATGAATATGTAATCCGCAACATTATATTAGGACACAAAGATCTGTTTCCAGGGCACGGAGGAGAGGAGGTGGTAGTGGAGGAAAGGAGAATGCACTTTTCGAGTATCGGGAGGCACCCCAGGTGTTCATAAGACAGCCAATCAGCAGCGAGTTCATACAGCTTCCATTTGATCATGTGATGTGCTTTTGTCAATCACATGGAAGCTGCAACACCTTAGTTGTCTTAACACCCAATCGAAGGCAGTGGTGACATTTCTCCCCCGGAAGCATTTCGCGGCCTCTGAAGTGTGGATGTACTACCGCATCAGGTATAATTAAAGAAAGAAAGGCAATACCCCACATGGTGGCGATAACCGGTATTGCATTCGATAATTATCACTGCAGTATATCGTCCAGCCCTTGTAGGAATCGCACTCACATGGAAACATGTGGGCACACGTGAAACTACGCTCCTACTCGACCACTTCGTTCTGCTGCTGCAGGGCGACTTGCACTTCCCTCCCTCCGTGTTAACGGCTCTCGCTCGTCCCGACTGCGGAGCTTTTCCACCCTAGCTCCCCAGTGGTGGAACAAACTCCCCACTCTGCTGCGCTCAGCTGAAACACTCTTTTTTTTATTTTTTGCTTGTTTTCTATTTAACTTGTGTTTTTTTGTTATTTTATAGTTAAGAATGTATAGCTGACCGTGTTCTATGTTCATTACTAGGGATAGCTCCTACATTGTGAGAAAGTTGTGCTGCTTTGTGTCGGATCTGCTTTGTAGTCACGTCAATGACCTTCGATATGCACTTATTGTACTTATTGTCGCTTTGGATAAAAGCGTCTGCCAAATAATTTTAATGTAATGATCAATCTTTTTTATTTTGTACAGCTTGGTATATGAATGGAGATTTATTTAGATATTTAATGCCACCTGTTTTCACTTTCCATCCTGAGAAGAATGTAAAACATTCCAGCTCACTGGGTGTACTGCCTGTAATATCCCTCTCCCTCTATCCCTCTCTCTACGCCTCTCTCTCACACACTCACTCACGCACGCACGCACACACACACACACACACACACACACACACACACACACACACACACACACACACACACACACACACACACACACACACACACACACACACACACACACGTATACACACTCAAAAAGGTGAGAGCAAGAACAATATAGACATTGAGGATAGATCTGATCTGTCAAATATGACTCACCATGGCTCTCCTGACCCCTATTAAATAATCTTTCTTTCTCTTGATTTTTTTGGATAATGTTATCAGTATAGCCGTGTAAAGATATGCGATCTGTCTAGACATACATCTTGTTACCGTATGTATTGTTATTTGTTCGGTTAACATTACACTTATTATAAACGGCCTCTGTGCCTTCTTCGTAATGCTGCATTTTTGTTTTTTGAGAGTAACACTGATGTTTCCGCTACTGTTTGTCACTGGATTAGAGCTTCAAGTGACTGTAATTTTATGACTCAAACAAAGCCACAACACAGTCCCTATGTAGTAGAAACTGGTATGATGGATGATACTTTGCTTAAATATGAAGATGGATATCGGTGGCCTAAGATCAGGTCAGCCTTGTATATTATTTTTATTTTTTCACAGTTCTCAGAATAATTCAGTTTTGTTTTAGTCATGATAGATTATGCAACTTGGTATGTCATGGTAATGTCACATAAGCCGGCATTAACTCTTATGCAGCGCTTGTAAATTATGCTACATACTGCTTATGAAGGAGTTGTGTAGCTTTTTGGTGAAGGATTTTTTTTTCGTAGAATAAAGTTCCTTTCTAAGCTCAGAGGAGGCAAAAGTCTGGACGGGACGCTAGAGAGAGCGTTTGTTTTCTGCGGTCGTCATTATCATTGGCAGTGTCCACTGTCGTTACGAAAACAAACGCGAAACACGATCCTTCTCTCCATGGCTGACGTCTAACATCTGCGATGAGAATACAGCGTGCCGTTTTACGAACCCACCCTGCCCTCGCTGATCTTGTTGTCTGTATTATTGGTTTCAGATGATTACTCTTTCTGTTAGTAACAGTGGGGCTAGTTGCCTGTAGAGGGGACAGTCTCACACAGGCTATTTCACTTGCGGCCACTTTAGTACAGCTAAAGAAAGCCAAGATAGCACAGATGGCCAAACTAAATATAGTAAAATGTTTATGAAAGGACCTGATATCATCTTTGCCCCTCTGATTGAAGTCTCCGTCCTCAAAGTTTGTATTTCCCATATTTATCTTACTGGGACTGTGCCTCGAATGGTAAAATGTATTTTGCGTAAATCTTGAAAATTTTATTTTGGTTTTGCTGTGATGAGCTTAGATATTCTGAAGGACTCAAGTTACCAGGCAGGAGGGGTGGAGTGCTGATGGTTCAATAAAAAAAATACAAATTTCCCAACCTTTCTGCCTTTTGTCAACTCATTAACAAGGTACAACATGGCATTCCTCTATGTACAACATGGCTTTAGGGTTTTTTTTTTTTAAACATAAAAACAAATATATTTATGTTAAACAGGGAATGAGTGAGCCTATTTTATGAGGTGCACAATGCATAGGGAGGCCATGCTTCCAGCCTGCACGCAGAGATTGTGACATGGATCCTGGAAGTGTTTTAAACCTGAATTCCAAGCACTAAAATTCAGTAGACTGTCACAGCTGGAGCATCCATTCCAGTGCTAATGGGGCTCAGATGTGGGGCTGTTTAAGCCTTCTCTGTGCCCAATGCTGTTGGCTCAGTTTGGCTCAGTATGGCTCAGTATGGCTTGATGCCATTGGGAGGAAAGAGCGGGCCGTTTAAATACAATTAACTCAAAATTTCCGTCTTGCCATAAGTACATGTGTGAGGTATAAAAATTTATTCATATGTTTTTTTAAATGATTGCTTAACAGCTATAAAGTCCTGCTTATACGTGAAGTTTTAGGACCAATGTATGCATATTAGCTATTAGCTAGGTCATATTTTAAAGTTTTGTTTAGCTGGTATAGAGGTTACATACGCTGGTTAATATCTAGAGCAGGGGTGGCCGATATGGTGATTTTATATCCTCACCAGTACAATTTGAGCCATGATACACCACAGATCATCCCTCAGACCTTTCTGTTGATAAAAATTTCTAACCACCTGACATGCTGGCCAGCATTGCCTACTTTGAAAAGTAATGATATTTCAGCCAATAAAGGACCTTGTCACCATATTGAAGTAGAACTGCAGCAAAACTACATAGTATTTAGCCCCATGACATTTGTTTTCTCACCTATGGTCACTCATGCATGTCAACGTATGATAACTTTCCTGAAAGTGTCTGTGGTAACCATGGTTTCACAGTACCAATGAGTACCATGAATAATATTATTATGAATGAATAGAAGTAATCAATCTTAGCTTGTAAAACCCTCACCTTTGAAATCACATGCCCAATGTTTCCTTAATATGAATAAATATAATGATGTTATTCAAGCTGAGGACCTCTTCATATATTTAGAGAAACTGAAAAACTGATGTCCAATTTTTTCAATTTCTTTTTTTTTTTTGGTTATTAATCATCTTGCTTCCTTTTTCTAGTTACAATAGCAACCAAAAAATATTGTGAAATTTATCAACTAAAAATCTGAAAGAATTAGTATTTTCAGTTGGAACAATTTATTATGGTGAATGTAATCTGAGAATAAAACTAACCACACCATATATTCATTTTTATATTTACATGCACTGTGCTAAGATGGACATTAATTTAAATATGATTAATGCGTAAGATGGAGGGGGTGTGGCATAAATGACATCACAAAGCTTCAAGAAATTTCCAAGTAAACTCCAAATGACAATTTTTTAAAGTTTTTATTATTTGTTTCAGATTTTTTCCCTGTTTTCTCCCAATTTGCAAGCCAATTGTATCCTATGTTATTCAATTCCCTCCGTGTAGCAACCACTTTCCATCCAATTTTTCCGCTACACAACCCCGTCAGCCGGTAGTAGGAAGGAGGGCGCCACGGCCTCTTCAGGACGCGAATCCTCGAGCTCTTGACCGCGATTCCAACTCGCCTGGGGCCGCTTGTGCGTGACGATTCTCGCCGAGTCCCTCCCCCCACCCTGGGAGCGGGCGCCAATTACAACTGCCACAGCGCACCGGGCATACTCGGATCTGACAGGACTAGGGATCCAGTTACTTTTTGAATTACAAACGGTTAACTTTACGGTGAACCACTTTGTTTAAATGCTATTTTGAACCTTATTATTTTTTCTTGTGTTGCGTGAATTTGTGAAATTAGTGAGATTATTTTACAGTCTTTGCACTAAATGTATCACTAGCAAATTTTCAGTGAAAGATGCTAGCATATCAAAAGAGATCAGAGTTAACTTTTGTTTGCAAAATATGATGCAATTGTCGTTTCGCTTAAGTTTCTCTTCCACAGGACATTTTATATGCTCCTTATGGGACCCTGAAACCATTCAGTAACTGGACATTTTTGGAGAAAATAATAACGGTTGTTCAAAATGGTCATATGCACAAACCAGGGCATACACGGGTTAAATGTGTCTGGAAGGATGGACATATCCTAACTTCATGCACACTACACATGACTGAAGGTTTTCATTAAGTGAAAACATTTGTGATGTTTTCTGTCAGTATTTATTATATGTGTGCTTGCCGTAGGTAAATTATCAAGGGCGTGAGCTTTACACACACACACACACACACACACAAACACACACAGACGCACGACAATTCCATTTGGGTGGCTAGGTTATTGCTGTTTTTGGTTTAGCAAATGGCCTGCATGTCTTTTGTAGCATATGCGGTCTAATTCGAGGGATTGCATGTCAGACCTCAAATATGTCATCGATCAAAGGTCTTCTTAAACCCTCCTTCCTTGCCAAACTGCTCTCAAAGTGAACATGTCTGGAGGACTGGTGGGTGGGGGAAAGATCTGGGCGCAGACAGTATCTTCGGAGGCACTTGACGTTCTCTTTTGATCATAAGTGGAATGACATGGAACTCGTCCCGTTCCATTACTGTTGAAAACAGGGCAGTGATCATAATTGGCAGCGTGTACATTACATTCGATAACCACCTCATTAGCACAACTTGAGTTTGAAGGTCTCTTGAGTGAGGCTATTTTAGTGAGTTAGGCTATTTTAAAATGGAGAGGGAGGACTGTTTTGGGGGAAAAGGGGGTTTGTAAGTGACACATGGGGGGTATTTCACAAAGCAGGATTACTGAGTTAGCCGGATAAATACACTGAGTAAAACCCAGAACCCTCCCAAATCTGGAACATTTTTTCAGTGCAGTTGTCCAGCGAACTCGGTAATCCTGCTTTGTGAAATACCCCCCTGGTCTGTATCTTAGTTTGCGTTTGTCCTAGAGTTCTGTGAGAAACAACACGATTGGCTCGCAGATGGTACTTCATGGCAGGTTAAATGGGCCGATTAACATTTGCATTTTTTCCATCATATATCAGGCTTCGAACTGCTACATTTACTTTAATTTACCAGAATGTAAGTGTTTTTCCATCGCATTGAAAAACAAAAAAAAATTTGCGTGTGTTTGCGTTTACGTTCGCATGCATGCACGTGCATGTGTGTGCATAAAAGCATAACTATAAACATACCTCTAAATAAACCGCACATAATTTATGTATTTATTTATTTATTTGAAGGTAAAACTGGATGCTGCTCATGTTAACAATACAATAAATGGAAGAATAAACCTAAATAAGCAAATCAACCCAAATGTTTCTTTCAAATAAAAGCCATGTGAAATAACTTCTTCCAGCACTATTGCAATCTTAATAGCCTGACCTGAATTCATAGTGGAAAGCACTACTTTTTATTTTTCTTTAAAAAAATGTTGCAAACGCATATGTTTGCACTAGATTTTCACTGATGATAAGCGAAAACAGTCCTTCCACATCTTTCAACTTGAGGAAGTGTTGGTACTATAACTGTGAATTGCATGATGTTATCTTGTCATACAATGAAAGAAAGGAAATCTGATAATTGGAAGACACATGGAAGGCGGCATGGCAAGAAGGTCCCGGGCTTTGAATCCAGGCCAGGGGCCTTTCTGTGTGGAGTTTGTATGCTCTCCCCATGACCATGTGGGTCTAGGCTAATTGGCGACTCTGTCATGGGTTCCAGCCTGCTTTCGTTTCGTTGTTCTTTTCGAGGTTACCTCTCGGGGCTGCAAAATTTTTTGTGCCGTTTTTTTCCGCCTGCCGAGCCCCTTTTTTAATTATCATTGGATTCAGGTGCGCGCTGGCGACTTAAGCGAGGCACTCCTCATCTGTGCTTTTGTGTCAACTCTGTTGGAGTTTTAGGTTTAGTTCATTAGGACTCCTCTTTCCTATTTTCTTTCTCTAACTAGGTTCTTTCCTCGGTTTCCTTTCTGTCCTCTTTGAGGCCGTACCTCATTTACCTATTTCTTCCATTCCTCCTTTTAGTATTGCTCAATTTATTTCGCATTGAGCTGGAGGTCTTTTCTGTTTCTTAATTGTCTTACTTCTCACATTGCAAGCTTACTTTTGTTCCTCCTTTAGTATTGCTCAATTAATTTGCATTGAGCTGGAGGCCTTTCTTTTCCGTTCTTTGCTATCTCACTCGTGTTTTCGAGTTCACTTCCGCCCTCTTCTATTGGGAGATCGCCGGGAGTTCTTCTCCCTTTTTGTTTACCTTTTCTCTGTCCTGTTAGTGCGGTCTGTTCTCCCTTCCTGATTAGTGGTTATTCCACTTCTGTGGATAACTTTTAGAACCCTTACGGTCGCGCCAGGTTTTCAGACCCCCTTCCTCACAGACTCTGAATTGCCTGTGGGTGAGTTAAGTTAAGTTTATTTGACATGGACATCACAATTACATTGGACAAACCAGATGCATTGCTTGAGTGTTTTAGCATACATGCTAATTCTCAACACTTGTCCACAGGAGGCTTTGAGAAAAACAGGAGAGTAAAATGTACAATTAAAATACAGGGGGAAAAAAAGCATTATAGTCAAAATTAAATACATGCATGAGTTATAGAGCAAGGACAACATGATCAGAACAATAAACCAGTCATAATCTATTCGTGAGCACTGTTGTTTTGATTTTAGCCAGAATTTGAGTCCTATATTAAAAACATTGCCATCAGTCTCTAGTTTTAAATCAGTGGGGAGAGAGTTCCAGAGTTTTGCCCCCTTTACCGTGAAGACTGACCAAATGAGGTCTTGTACATTGGGAAAAGACTATCAAGGGTGTGTTAGTGAATGGTGTGCGTGTCCTGTGATGGATAGTGTGTTAATGGCAGCTGTTGGTTGGCAGTCACTGCTATCTTAACCTGGGCCCCATGTTGCAGTTTGTAGGGGTCAAAAGTCATGACCCCAGGCTCAGGAAAATGACATTGGCTTAAAATCTTGAAAATATGGACAGCACGCAGCGGGGGCCTCATTTGGCTAGCTTCACAGGGAACACACACACACACACACACACACACACACACACACCACTGGTGGAGTGAGTTAGTCCAGGACTGCCAGATCACTGAACCCCATGGTTCTGGAGTGTCTTGCTGCTGGACACAGAGCTAAGGACTGCATTAGGAGAGGGCTTATTCCAGCGTGCTGTTTGTTTAGGGTTTGGAAGCTTGTGGACTGTTTTCCAGAGCCCTCTGTGTCCAATTAATTTGGGATGACGAGGAGCTGGGTTACGCGGCCAGGGGGAAGGGTGGAGGGTGGGGCGGTGGAAGGGGATTTAGAGGGGGCAGCTAGATGCTCTGGCCCCACGCTGTGGAAACGTAGCTGCGTTGTGATCTGCTGAAGTGATAGGAGTAATGCCTTCCAAACCTTACCAAGTCTGCCAGCTCAGGATGGCCAAAATCCTAGCCAGACACAATTACCACAAAATGATCTGAAAACTGCTTGCAATCAAACATCGGAACTGCCGAAGAGTCCGTAATGTCCGCCAGATGAGGTGGAGGACGAGGAGGTGGGCGGAGCCAGGACAACATGCAGGAGAATGAGGGTTGAGGAGGTGGGCGGAGCCAGGAAAATATGCAGGAGAATGGGGGTTGAGGAGAGGGGGGGGGGGGGGGGGCCTTTGGGGAGGGGTGTGCTGATCTTGTTACATCTCTCTGATCTTGTTAGGACGGAGGCAGATCTAGGGAGGAAGGCTATGAATGGAGGAGTTTATGAAATGGGGGGTGGAATGCCCTCAGTTAAAAATTGTTGGCCAAACTTTTGATTGAGGCAAAATGAAAGCATTTCCAAAAACTGAAGCTTTTTGCACTTGAACTGCATCTCCTTGGCTATATCCAGGGATAAAGCAATTCATGGTGGTGTATTGGGGAGTCGAGCTCTGCGTGGGTTATGTCCTGACACAGTCCCAGATCAAACCCTGAGCATGATGGCGCTGAAACATCCCAATTTTGATGCAATTTCCCAAGATTCACCAAGGGCCGTGACTGTATTGCAGAATGCAGTAGGGTTACAATGGAGGTTTGGTGGAGCCATAACTTCCTGTTACCAACTGGAATTGGTAATGAAGGAGCAGACCATGATTCTATAAAATCTGTGGTGCTATGCCAGTCTACTCATATTGTCTTGTGAGAAGAGAGTTGGAGACCAGCGACCTCCCATAGAAAACGCCCTATACCCCTGTTCCTCATGTGCAGTCCAGTGCAAATCCTTCTATTGTGCAGCTGTAAAAATGTGCCCATGCCAAATTTCCTAATGAACTCCATGAATCAATTAAATAAAGTGTTCCAGGTTTATGATTTCCCTTCACTCTTTATAAACCAGATAAGTACACAGATTTAAAAAAAAAACTTAAGTGTAAACAAGGGACATAACTCCAGGATGAGAATAACTGTCCAAAGCGTTAAATGCTTGTAGCTGGGACATCATTCCATAGCCAGCAATGATTTGTAGAGAGAGTGCAATCCGTTAGTATTTGGACAGTGACACAATTTTTGTTGTTTTGGCTCTGTACCCCAGCACATTAGGTTTGACGTGAAACTACAAATATGAGGTTAAAATGCAGACTGTGAGCTTTAATTTGCAGGCATTTACATTCATATTGGGTTCACCATGTAGGAATTGCATAAATTATTATACATAACACCCCCCTCCCCCTCATTTTGGGGGACCGACAGTAATTGGACAATTGGCTGATCAGCCGTTTCTTGGCCAGCTGTGTGTTGCATCATTAGTTCACGCACAAGAAAGCTAACAAAAGGTGTAGAGTTGGTTCTAGGTGTGGAACTTGCATTTGGAGTCAATTGTTGTTGTCTCTCAACATGAGGACCAAAGAAATGTCAATGCCAGTAAAGCAGGCCATCATGGGCTGGGAAAATCAGAATAAATCCATCAGAGACAGCCAAAACACTGGCTGTGTCAAAGCCAACTGTTTTGTAGATTGTTAAGTAAGAACGCAATGGTGAGCTCAGCAATAGCAAACAACTTGGTAGACCATGGAAGATCACTGTAGTGGATGACCAAAGAATACTTTCAATTGTGAAGAAAAGCCACATTTTACCTATTGAACAGATGAACACTCTCCAGGATGTCAGCATAGATGTGTCAAAGACTACAATAAAGAGAAGACTACACCAGAGAGAAGTGTGTAGAAAGAAAGGAACTGCTCATGATCCAAAGCCCCCCCCCCCCCCCCCCATCTTTAAAACATGGTGGATGAAGTGCTATGGCTTGGGCATGTATGGCTGCCACTAGAACTGGCTCACTTGTCTTTATTGATGATGTGACTATTGACGGCAGCAACAGGATGAATTCTGAAATTCAGAAATATCGTATCTGCTCAGATCCAACGAAATGCCTCAGAACTCATTGGACAGCGCTTCACCTTGCAGCAGGACAATGACGCTAAACACACTGCTAAAGCAACCGAGGAGTTTTTCAGGGACAAAAAGTGGAATGCTCTTGACCGTCAATCGCCCAACCTGAATCCAACTGAGCATGCGTTTCACTTGCTGAAGACCAGACTGAAGGCAAAAATCCACTGAAACTGGCTGCAGTACAGGCCTGACAGAGCATCATCAGGGAAGATACCCAAAGTCTGGTGATGTATATTGGTCACAGACTTCAGGCAGTCATCGAATGCAAAGGATTTGCAACCAAGTACTAAATATGACGACTTCAGGATTTAAGATTATGTTGTCAAACTACTTTTGGTCCCCTAAAATGGGGGGAGTATACGTGTGTAAAAACGGTTGTAAATCCTACATGGATCACTGGATATGGACGTAAATACCCTTAAATTCAATTAAAGCTGACAGTCTGTACTTTAACCTCACAGTCATTGCAACTTTAAAAAGAGCCAAAACAAAAAACTAAAATTCTAATCACTTTAAGCAAGTCTAATCTCTTGTATGAAAAAAAAATGCTTAAAATTTGCAAATGATTCACACATTAGAATTATTATTAACACAGTAACTAATTCTTTTTTTTTTTTTTTTTTGTCCAAATGCCATAGTTATAGCTGTACAGGTTTTGCTGGATGTCCAGCATTCATTATTTTTATTGGCTGTTCTCCATGAAGACGTGGGTGTTTCCAATAATAAACTCACTGAGGTATTGATAAGTGGAAGCAGACTGCCAGACACATGTGGCTTTGCTTTGTGCTCAGAAAGTACACTTGTCTGTGGTTGGCATTAAAACTGTCAAAAAAGGCGATGTAAAGGCCGATGTAATGTCAGAGTATAGGGCGATGTGTCTGTGTGTGTGTGTGTGTGTGTGTGTGTGCTGGGAAAATGGAACAGCCCCTTCCCCCTTAATTCTGGTTGCACCCACTGAATTTCAGGGGTACATCCGAAGGAATGACTGAACAAATTATCGCATGCTCACATCCGGGGTGGGGGGGGTTTGATTTCATCTGGCTATGGCCTGAAAATCTGACTATTCTCTCGCAGGCAATGTGATCTGAAGAGCCTTTGATGTAGTCTTGTCAACATCAAAGAGCTTCATCTTACTTAAGGTGGAATTTGCGACCTTTTCGATTATTGCTATATTTCCCCTGAAGGAAATGTGTTTTAGCCTGACACTGCACTCTCTCTGATTTCATCATACTGGGCCAATTTTGGAGGTTGTATTGCTGGTACCCCCCCCCCCCCCCCCCAAGTAATTTTGTGGACAGGATAAAAGATGGAGTATTATTGCAGTAAATCCCAGATAAATGCCGCCGGATGTCCACGCCGTTCTCTCTGGGAGGCGCTGTTCTTTCATCACGGCCCGGATATCACAGACTCGCGGGGCAGCCGCTTTTTGGCAGGTTCTGTGTGGCAAGACCGCAAAAGCCCTTCGTAAGACCCTGACCAATGTTTATTCCCTTTTTTTTTTTTTTCTCGATAGCCTCGTTAAAAGCCTTCTCGAAAAAAATATATAGTGAATTTCGCTTTTGTTTCGCGGAGCAAATTGGGAAAAAATGCCCTTCGGTAAGCACCGCTGGAGAACATATGAAATCTGTCACAGCTATTTTTTATTTTTTTTGTTTCGGGCCTGTTTGTTGTGTTTGCTTTCCTTGTGGAACTGGCACACGGGGACCTCCGAGACTGATATCGAGAACATGCTGTGGTTAGCGTATCAAACGCAAGCGGCAACCCGAGAATGCCCCCTGTTAGTCTGTAGCTAGTTCTCCCCCTGCATGACTGAATGCTTCAGCTCGAGAAGGATGTGGCTAAAAAAAACAATAAATGCATGAACAAGGTGCAAACAGTAACACATTTACTCAGTGTGGGGGGATCAGGGTTTGCTGTACATTGCATTGCTATCACTCGGCGGACACTCTTATCCAGAGCGACGCACAGTCGTGGAGAACATCAGTGTTACTCTCAGGAATGCAAAAATCACCAAGAAGGCACAAAGGCGCATTAATAACGAACAACAGAGTGTGTATTGTTAACAAACGAGAGGTTTTTTATCACTGCTCTTTGCACAGCTATACCTAGGACATTATCCTAAAGGGAATCGGGGAAGAGAGAGAGGGAAAGGATGGCGGTGTGGTGAAAAATGGGTCCACTCAAGCCTATGCGCATGCAACTTGATGTATCATCTATTCATTGTTTTTGAAGTGGTGCCGCTTCCTGCATTTGCTGCGATGCGGAGAGGGCTGTTAGGGAGGACATCAGCCGCCGTTTAACAATTTGTTTGAAGTGATGTCACTTCCTGCGTTTGCAATGTCAGGGCTAACCAAATTGGCTTGTGCTTGTTCGGTGCTCAGGTTATCTGTGCAGGTGGTTTAAGATCATACACATACTGGATAAGTCACCTGGGTGAAATTAAACATAAGATTTATACAATTTTAATGGTAATGATTATTTAATGTATGATGGTTGTTAGCATTGACATGTTTCCCTAGTAGGATATTGTTAAAGCATAAATGTATGAATGCATGCAAATAATATAAAGTATATAAGAGTGCAAGGCCTAGCATATGGGCTTTATAAATTCATATAATTAATATCCGCTCTGTGTTGCTTGCTTATTGTTTGCTAACAAGTAATGTGCCGGCTGGCGGAAAAACATGACAAGGACGCCGTCCCAAGGCTGCGAGGGAAACCTCCGCATTTTTTTTTGTTTTTGCTTTAATTTAATCTTGTCAGTTATATTTAGAATTTGTATTGCGATGATTTGCTTTCACAAAATGAATTATTAAATAATTTGCACTGACAGAGAGAAGAAAGAGGAAGAAGGGCGACAGGAAGAGGGCCAGGAAACATCGGCGGTTCCACGGCAACGGAACTACGACAGAACCACCAGGGGGAACCTAAAAACTGTAACACAATCACCGGGGGGGGGAACCGAAAACTGTAACACAATCAGCGGGGGGAACCTAAAACTGTCACCGGGGGGGGGGTAACCTTAAACTGTAACACAATCACCGGGGGAACTTAAAACTGTAACAGTCAGTGGGGGGAACCTAAAACTGTAACAGTCTCCAGGGTGGGGGAAAGTACACACTGTAGCAGAATTACTGGTGTGAACCGTAATGCAGTAACTTCGGGGGTGGGGGCGGTGGGAACGGACCTAAAGGCTGTAACATAATCACCGGGGGAACCAAAAAACTACGCATGCAACAACTTGGGGTGGGGGGATTGAAAGGTATCTTACGAGAACCACTGGGAATTAATGCTCCTGTGCGCAAGAGTGGATGTTTGTGCACGAGGGTGAACGTCCATGTCCAAAGGAGTGCCAGAAGAGTGATCGTTCAGTTCTTCATCCCATATGTGAGCTGGCAATATGGATGCAGTTAAAAGAACAATGGCCCAGTTCTCTTGTAATCGAGAATTATGCTTTTCATGCCAAAGTACTAAGCACCATTCTTTCCACTTCCAGAACATCAAATATGTGTCCTATATTAATCATCTCGTACACCGCATTTTACTGGGGGGGGGGGGGGGAAACCACAAAGCACATCTTTAGTCTATTATTTTTTGCGGCTTTCCGTTTCTGTGCTGTGAATCCGTAGCAAAGTGTCTCTGTCGCTGTTTTATTTCCGATGAGCCCCGAAATGGCTATTTGAGAATTGAACTGCAGACAGAGGAACCCGCTGGCGGCGGCAGCCCGTCACTTCGCGTGCCTTCCCTGTGAAGAAGGCTCTCTCGGTGGCTGGCGGGCATACGCCAACCATCACCCCGCCACCACCGTGTATGCTGTCATTTTACGCATTTAGTCCCTCTCATCCTCTGTTCTCCATTTCAGCGGAAGAGTATCCCTAACAGCAGAGCTCACTTAATGTTAATAATAATAATACATTCATTTATTTAGAGTAATTGTCTCATTGTTTAAATCACAGACGTCAGAACCCAATCCTGGTGGGTGGCGGTGGCTGCCGGTTTTTGGTGGCGTGTTTCAGCACCCGTGATTCATTTAACCTGTCGGTTGGGGGAAGTCTCAAGGCTTTAATTGGCTACTGAACAAATCCATAATTACCTGCAGACACTGCGGACCTCCAGGACTTGAGTTTGACTCCTTTGGTTTATACGATATATAAATGTACGTATGTATGTTTATATAATTAAGCAATACAGCTGTGAATTCCCTGTGTTGCCATATATTACAGGAGAATAGTTTTTAAAAAATTGCAAAAAAAATAAAATAATTAATAATAATAAAAATATGATAAGATTCAACCACTGTGGATATAATGGTACAACATAGTCGAACCAACTGCTAACACTAGCTACCTAAATCCATATAGTTTGGCTTGTAGCTAGGGAATGTGTAAGCTAAGATCAATGCAAAACTTTGACTCCCTCTAAGCAGCTGTGAATGTACATTCATGGTGAGTCTGCTGCAGAAAAAAACTAATGTAAATAGCTAGCTATCTGGCTAGCATTCCATAATAAACGACATTGCATGCCAAATCAGAACTTTCAATTTCATGACAACTAACCAGCTAACAAAAAACTTACATGGGTAGATGTGTTTCTGCCCAGTTATTATGCATGCTTGCAATCAGTTTACTGGCTAAATAATGCAGTTGGAATGATAGTCCATCTTACCATCATTACATACAAGCTAGACTAAATATCTACCAAGCAATATTGTAGGTATCTACTGTCTATTTGAACTCCAGTTATGTACTTGTTGTTTTATTATCTATACAGTTTAGCAGAAGGGTAATGATAATGACATTATTTACCTTCTGAGGGCAAGCATTGAAAATAACATGATCTTGCTGTAGTTTTGGACAAATTTCAGCAAGTTATCAGTAGCTATTGATTGATCAATCTGGCTGGCTGGCTGGTTAGCACAGGGAACTAACTGATACAGCATAGTGAAGCTGGCTTAGTTTGAAAACTCAAATAAAGTTGTAATACAATCTTACTGTTGCCTTCTTTCATTGGATGCTACAAAGCACAGATCAATGATTATTTCAGGGTTTGCTTTTTTATGAGTAGGCCTACAGATGTTTACGTTAAGTGAAAGTAAATATAGCCCTTTTGGAAATGATTTAGACTAATAGAAAAAGTGGCCAGGTTGAAATTATTTAAAATTTGTTACATTTTGTCTGGATTATTTTTTTATATATTTTTTTTATAAGAGTCACTCTAAAATGTCAACAGATCTAGTGACACAATCCATAAATTAGAAAACCTAACACTTCAATTATATTTGCGTCTGTATCATCATCAATCATTGCTAGGAGAAAGCATATGACATCAAAGATATTCATCGCCATTTTGGTGGCTTTCAGTCACCTGGCCCTTGGTATCTAACCCAATTTTAATGTAAAATAACATTTATTGATTACATATTTCAGTGTTTCAAATATTTGTTTGCTTCTTTTTTGTGTGATACATTACATTACATTACTGTTATAGCCTGCTATGCAGGAATTGTTGCTGCTACTGGCTAAATAATGTAACCTAACAATGGCTAGCTAGCTATAACGTCGGCCAACTGTCTGTTAACAGTTAACACTGTTTTCAGCAGAGTCTGTTAACAAATTTAGCTAGCTGGCTAGCTATTTTATTAGGCTTATTAGATTTCCCAATTTAAACATCAAAATGAGCACATATTCAAATGCCCCAACTGTTATTCAGTGTTTTGCTTGCAGGGATACAAAGAGAAGTACAATCTTAGAACAGACTGAATCAAAGATTAAAAAAAAAAAATGCAATACATTAATTGTAAAAGGCACAAATGGAGAACTACGGTGATAATTAAAATAACCAAGAAACAGAGACTGAGCAGCCACAGTAACCGAGCAAAGACTGAGCAGCCACAGTAACCGAGCAAAGACTGAGCAGCCACAGTAACCGGGCAAAGACTGAGCAGCCACAGTAACCGAGCAGAGACTGAGCAGCCACAGTAACCGAGCAAAATCCATGAGGAGAAGGTTCCAAAAACATTTCAAAAATTCATTAATTTATTAATTTAAGGTCTCGCAAAAAAAATGTTCCATGCATGTTGTTTGCGCACACATTGGTTACATCCTTTAATGGTGACCATTGGCCATAACGTTTTCAGTAATCCACGTCCATGTACATTAACCAAACATATGCACCTGTAAGTTATAGAATGTCACTTAAAATCATGTTCCGGGGACATCTGGGAAACAGGACAAGTACGTATGTACTTGGAACGATTACCCTGGTATTTTAGAAAAGTGGGAACTTCAATGTACAAAATGCACTTGAGTCTTGCCAAGTGTTTTGATCATTTCCGTAAAGTATGCTTTAACAAATAATAAATAAAATGTATGTTTTGAATGTGTTATGAATGCTATGCCTACTATTGTCCAATGAACCTCCTTACATCTTTTAATGTAATGTATTATTGGGTGTGTTGTAATGTGTAGTGTCAAAGGTGGTTCTCGACGTCTTTTCTTTATTAAGTGCTCCTGGAAGTGTTATTGAAGCACTATAACACATTTAACAAGCTATAAATCATTATGAATGTTTTATGTAGGTTAGACCTTGTCATATACCATGTTTATGACTGTTTTATTCTGCCGGTGCAAAGTCATATTTTATCAGGTGTTATCAGAAACCTGTAGTAAAGATTTGCAATATAAAGAAGTGTGTAATACAAATATATGCAATACATGTAAGTATACTTGCTCAGTGCTTAAATTATTATGAATCGTTGTTGTGGCTGCATAACATAAAGGTTGACATATAAATGATATAGACAATATACTTCCTTCAGATATGAAAGTGCTGCTCCATGGGTCTGGTGGTGTGAGGACACCGATTGAGTACCCTGAGCTTGGAGGCATGTTATATTGCTTTGAATAGTTATGCTCTGAATCTTTTACAGAGTGTCCGTTCTTAGCTGTCATAAGACAACATGGACATGGCAAGTCTGGCTTTAGCCGCATTCCACATGTACAGCAATAGAGCATGTCTAGCAATATTGCTCAGTAATTGAGAACAGAGTGCCAAAAATGACTCGTCAATATGATGTGTATAATATGACATGTAAAAATAAACATTTGTGAACAAAAGTGAGCAGCACAAAAAAAAAGCATCATTTTCAAAAACTGAGCAGTTTTTTTTTTTTTTTGTCCAATTTTCTGGAAAGCCTTTGGAGTGTAATGGGCTAAATTTTGTTGTCCAAAGCAAATATGAAGCCACTGCTTTAGTTTAGGACAGACTTAACAAAATATAATCTCAAGTGAAGGAACGATGAATGAATAAATAACAAAACTTATTTTACGTTTGTAATTTTTGTCAAAAAGTTCAGATCATGAAAACACATTCAAGTTAATGTTCCTGGTGGCACCCTTCAGTTGATTGTTTAGATTACAGCGCCTCCCTGTGGTCAAATAAAATGCAACAATTGTTCACCAAGGTGGGCACTGTGAAGAAAGGGGCTGATCCTCAGTGCTCGAGCAAATGAGAACATTCCATACGGTTGCTTAGAGACAGACTCGGTCAATTGCAGCGTGCTTAGCTGACCACAGAACTGCAATACAACTGGAACAGCCATCCAAAGCTGGGGAACAAAGATTAACTGTTCCAGTTGCAATGCAGGTCAGTGGTCTAGAGCAGGGGTTCCCAAACCGGTCCTGGGGTCCCCTGTGTATGCTTGGTATTTCTGATATAATGTGACTTAAGAGGGTAAATAATTCCTCTAAACATGACAAGCACCTAATTAAGAAATTAACAGCTTGTTAAAATTCTGGGATTGCACACTGTGGTTGCAACGAAAACCAGCATACACAGGGGGGCCCCATGACCGGTTTGGGAACCCCTGGTCTAGAGTTTAAACTTGAACGAAGCACACTGCGAATGAGCCACTGTGTTCAGCTTGGTAATCACCAGTATTTACCTATAGCAGGGGCGGGGAATCCTATCCGAAAAGCACCGGTGTCGGTGCAGGTTTTTCATTTAGCCCAGCAGTAAGACACCTGATTCAAATAAATAACTAATCATGGTCTTCAATCAAGACCTTGATAAGTAGAATCTGGCGTCTTAGTGCTGGGCTAAAACAAAAACCTGCACCCACGCCAGCCCCCCTTGGTTAAGAATTAGCACCCCTGACCCCCTGGGTGTTTCTGTGTATCCTCCTTGTTAATACCACAGCAATGGGACAGAATTGAGGTCAATCCAGGTGATATTTGTTGAGTTGTTCTAATTTAGATGACAACCAAACACAATCTTCATTTTGTTACGTAAACGCTTTATTTGCTTTTTGTTTTTATTGGGATAGAAGTGGTAATCACCATCGCAGGACTCACTGTACTAAAGACTGTACATAGTAAAGGAAAGCGTAAGGAAAACTCCATCAATCATCTTGAGGAAACCGACCCCTTATTTTTAACCCTATTTTTTACTTGTATATATTTTTTAAGGTACATTAATTCCTCTCTCGCAGGCATTTCCTGAGGGTTGGGCATTGTCAACTCATTGTCTTGTATAACGATTTTTAAAAGTTTTTTGGTCAGGAATTTTCTTTTTTTTTTTTTTAAAGCGGCAAAGTCAATACTTGCATAGGCTACAAAATGAGTGATCTGACAGAGTGAACGGGTGGGTCTGTGAGGAGAGCTCTGACTGCTTACATGTATGAATTCTGAAATGGGTCCTAGGTGACCAGTTATTTATTTCTTTTTCGGCATATATAAATTGAGAGACAGGACTGGAGTGGCCTAACAGAGTACATATTTCTAGATGACCCAACAGCAGGCCCCAATTCAAATACATTAGCCATCAGTCATCAGCATACAATCAGGGTCACTTTATTTAGAATAAAAATATAAGTATAGACAATGAAGCACTGGACTGCTTTGCTTCAGGAGTAATACCGGGGTGCTCAGTGGGACACTGTTCTTCCAAAATTCTCCTTTTATGGAAATTAAAAAGCATTTATTCGGTTGACGTGCCTATGAAAGAGGTTCAAGAGCAACCCCTGTCCATTCTGGCCTTGTGTAGGCCTTTATCTGGATCACAATCTGGTGAAGGCCACATGGGGAGATAATGCCCTTCTCAGATAAACTGCAATACACATTACATTACAATCATTTGGCAGACGCTTTTATCCAAAGCGACGTACAATAAGTGCATATTGAAGGTCATTGACGCGATTACAAAGCAAATCCGACAAAGCACAACTTTCTCACAGCGTAGGAGCTATCCCTAGTAATAAACATGAGTAGTACACACAGTCAGCTCAATTTTAGTCGAGGTGGAGTCTGAAAAAGTGCGTTTTCAGACCACGACGAAAAACAGACAGTGTTTCAGCTGAGCGCAGCAGAGTGGGGAGTTCGTGTTTCCACCACTGGGGAGCTAGGGTGGAAAAGCTCCGCAGTCGGGATGAGCGGGAGCCTTTAACACGGAGGGAGGGAAGTGCAAGTCGCCCTGCAGCAGCAGAACGAAGTGGTCGAGCAGGAGCGTAGTGCTGAATTAAGTCCTGTAGGTAGGAGGGGCCTGACCTTTTGGCTGCAGTGTAGGCCAGGGTCAGAACTTTGAACCTGATCCTGGCCACGACCGGCAGCCAGTGGAGTGACCTCAGCAGGGGGGGTGACGTGCGAAAACTTCGGGAGGTTGAACACAAGCCGAGCAGCCGCATTCTGGACCAGTTGTAGGGGCAGAATGGCGCAGGCTGGTAGGCTTGCGAGAAGGGAGTTGCAGTAGTCCAGACGTGAGGTGACCATGGACTGGACAAGAAGCTAACAATAATATAACAATAATAATATGATAATTTGTTGTTTGTTGTTGTTGAATTTGGCAGGAGCAATGGGCAATGAAGAAAATATATGGAAGGTGGCCTTTTTTCACAAGAAACTGAATTAATGGGGAAATCAGATGACAGGATTGCCATTCTATAATGACACTCTTAGTGATTTCACTGAATGAAATAAAATATAAATCAGGTGTAAGGTTTGTGATAGTTCTTCGTTCCATTTACTTGATTGTTTCAGTGGGAGGATGATGTTTGTATGAAGAAATGTATACATTTACATCAGAAAAGTATGTTGTGGGGGCTCGTGGGTGGCACATCCTGTTAAGGCACTGTTCTAGTGCATGGACCCCTCAGGACGGCGTGAGCCAGTACTGATTGCGACCAGCGGCCAGCACCGTTCCGGGGATGGGAGAGACTCGACAGCACACCAGCGACCCCTGCTGGTCGATCGGGTACCTGCAAGACCACGCGTCAAGCTGCACGTGAAGCGTCTTGCGCTGAGTCGTTCGAGCCCCGCTTGAGAACCTCGGCGTGATAAGGGGCGGCTGACATCACGCGCGTGCTTGTCGGCGCTCTTCAGAATGGCTGCTGATGAACGCGTTGTCAGGGAAAAACAAACGTACGCTCTAAATACATTTTAAAAAGCTGCTCTATTAATGCAGTTACTGAGTGCATAAATTATAACTACTGAGCTATCACAATACCGTTTTAACTGCAGATTTACTACACTTCCAGGATTTATAGTAATTCAAATGTTTTGAAATGAAAGCGCAGTTCCGCGCCGCACTGTAAATCTGTGATTCTGCAAGGCAGTCAGGCGCCCTTGTGAACCCTTTCCAGCTGTTTGGTGTTTGCTTTAACTCCTCTTTGGCTGTGCAAACCTCCGCTGTAACAAACCGGAAGAGCCCGGGGGGATTCGACACCACGAGGGTGCGGTGGGTTTAATGTGAATCTGAATCAAATCTACAGCTTTCCAGGCCCCCGAAGGGAAGTAGGTCGATAATGTAATATCCACGCTGTTCATGATAAATAGCTTCTTATACAGTGTGCATAAGACAAGGACTCAGAGCAGCAGATCCGAAAAGGCAGTCAAGCCCATAAATATAGACATACAGTGTCCATCAAAGTAAATATTAAATTAAAGTCAGGTTAAAATGTACAGAGCTGAAAAGATGATGCATGCGATTAAATAGATAAATCAGTTTAATAGACCGTGTGTCTTCAAAAGAGACCGAAAACTTGAGCGTTTGTGCATCGGGAGGCATTCTACAGTTTAGGAGCGCATATGGTGAAGACTTCGTCTCCTTTTGTTTTTAGCCTCGCTGATGAACGGGAGACTCTTATCTGCTTATCGTATCGGATAATAATTAATAACAGTTGTGAATATTTTAAGAAAGCATCTACTTTGTTTTCAGGAGTGTACATGTACATTTTCCAGAAGAAATCTGGCCACTTTGGAAGAATTAGCTGTCGAGGGCTAGGTTAGAGAAACTCAAAAGCGGACCTCTCTTCGCCGAGGTTACGTCTGCTCATTGTCCACTGTGTGGCAGTCTGAATTCACAGAAGGAAAGGCGCACAATCGGGCCGCGACTTGCAGAAGCTCTGTGTTTACAGGGTAACTGAGCGACTGTAGACACAGAGTGTGTACGTGCGAGACAGGCGGTGGTGACATTTCACACATTTCCATATCCTGTAAGACATTCCCTGCTGGCCAAGCATACCGATTGCACTGGAATCGCCTTAAAGATGCCACGACTTTCCTTATCTTAGTCCTTGGCCATTCGGAGTACATTTAGGCTACCTATCTTAAGGAACTGTTAACAATCATGAACAAAAAAATGATATATATTTTTTCCCAGTAGTGGCAATCTTCCCTGAACCCACACGATTTTTCAAGCAAAGATAAATATTGCTTTCGTGTGGCTGTTTTATGATTAACATATCTATGTTTTACTTGTAGTCTGAGGAATTATTTTCACAGCTAAATTAAATCATAACTGCCTGCCTTCCCCTTCTGTTGGTTCGGCTCAGCGGAATCGCATTTAAATTCAGTATTATAACAATAACCCTCAAACATATTAGCCTTTTCTGCTTTTTGACTGCTGCCTTTGGTATTTTCGATGGCCCAGTCCAGCGTAACAGCCGTTCCTTTATCTCACCGTGAGAATTAAGACAAAGGGCGTGGGCACTGGGCAGCAAAGCAGTCGCAGCCGCTAAACCGCTACCGTCTTTGCCCTTGTTTTAGAGTCGCAGAGCCTTGCGTGAATCATTTCTTTGGCCCAGAACCGGTTCTCCTGAGAGTGTAACTTCACTTCAGTCATTGTCCAGGTGTAGGATTAGACACTCTGTAAAAAAACTAAAAACGGCCGCATAAATCACTTTAGACAAGGTCAATGACAAAGCAAATGACTTATAAAACTGCTATAACTTGTTTCCTTTTGCAGATAACCTTGCCCAAGGTCATTTAAATGTCAGGGGTCAGATACTGTACCCACATACACTGTATGATACGCAGGCTTCTCATTGAGGTTTATCAGCGATCATTAGCATCGCTGCTCCTGACTAACAAACAAAACTACGATAAGGATACTCCGCGCTGTGTACGTTGAGACTGAGACAGGAAGGATTCTGTGAGCTGTGCTAAATCCTTAGCCTGGACATTGCAGCCTAAACAAAGGGCTAGAAACAAATCACTATAGAAGTCTTAATGGCTCATCTTCTGTGGCTCTGCTTCAGCGTATTTTAACTTTAGCACTTTCTATTTTTATTTCTTTACTTCCCACCCAACGCGGAGCTGTGCATGTCCGATTCCCACCATAATTTCAAACGGCTAACTGTCTGGCTAACCGTTGCCACGTTCATGCGCGAACCCCACTGCCTATTCAGGAGAACGTGGACAGCCGTCCACCACAGACTACAGCTAAGCTCACATTGGGCCCGATTTACTAAGACCTTTAGCGTGTGCAAAACCTTTTAGCACACGCAAAACCAATGAAACGGCAAATGCTTGGTCACGGTATTTGTTTTGCGCCGATCATTGGTTGTGTTAGTAGTTTTGCACGCGCTAAACGTATTAGTAAATCACGGCCATAGAGCAGAGTCGGAGGAAGAGCGTTCATGTCCTGTGACGTGCAGTCAACGGGCCCCCTGATCGAACAGAACACAGAAGCGCAGACCTCTGTCAGAATCCTCCCATGCTCTGGGTGATGAAATCGCCAATTACGCATCGCCCTGTGGAGCTACTGGCCACAGTCGGCGCTGGTACGGTCCGGATTCGTTCCGAGACCGGGGGGCTCAACCGTGCACCGCAGCATGGCGTCTTAACCAAATGAGCCACACTTTATTACAGGTCTTTGTGCATTTTAATGATGCGATGTCTTGATGTATTGCGAATGTTCTCATGTTGCGATGTCCTTTTTCTCTGTGCGAACCTGCCCAGGAACTACAGACAGAAATGAGCTCAACAGGTAATTCCAGCACATTCACATGGATGTGAAAAGGGAAATTTTTAATCAATACGCATTGTCCCCTCTTCAGTGACTTACATAAATAAATCACTATATTGTGCCTTATTTCTCTCCCAAGGACAAACACTCCACTCTTTTTGTCTCAGTCTTGCACTCTGGAAGTTGTACTTCTTCAACATCACTTGCATTTTCTCACATCTTATTATAGTGAGCTTGTCTGATGTGAAAAATTCTATAGTTTGAGGAGGCCTTAACTTCCCAAAATGCAAAGTGACCGCCCTATAATCGCTTGTCCCGAGTGACTTCACTCCCTGCAATTTCTGTCAGGATTATGACAAAAATCAGATCCAGAACTGAATTTCCCTCTTGTAGACAGAGGTATAAACCGTGCCAAAAAAAATCCTCTACACCATCCAAAAACTCATCTTCCCATTCCCCCTGTCCGGACACAACTTCCCAGTAGGTAGAGGAATAACTGAAGTGGCTCGTTATAACTCTACATTATGGTTCCATAGGGCATAGCTGTCAGAAAAGCTGGTGGTCTGTTGCTTACTCATGGATTAACATTCCCCCAGATAGGAATGAGAGGGTCAATACAGTCACTAGAAATGAGAGGGTCAATCCCTGGAATTTCCTGCACATCCAGATTTTTATTCTCCACGAAGTGCTACAGCCCGACCTGTTTTATTAGTTCTATCCTTCCTGATCGGTTTATATCCCACTACAGCAAAGACATGAAGTGTACAGGTCAGGAGAGATGACAAGGAAGGCATACTGAGACACTGGGCATCGCAAACCTTAAGCGTGCTGCCCTATACCCTCTTATTCTGTGTCATTCTTGTAAAAATGATTAGGATCTTTGTTGTTTCAGTCGAGGGTTTTCTAAGCCTCCTCGCTGACAGTGCGGCCGAATATGATATTATAAAAAAGGAGGGGATCGGGGGAATGCGGTCCGCTCCCCGTAATCTGATTATCTCACGCATCCAGTCCGGCCAAGAAATGATTGCTTTTGTGGGAGATCTCTTGAACCTTTGCTGCGATTGAAAAAGGGTCAATATTTACCCAGGGACGGGGGGACGCTCAGCGGCGATGCCGTTCGCCGCGTCGGCCAAAGCGCGCCCGCGGGTTCCAGGTTTCCCGCGTCTTTTGTTTTCTCGAACTCCGTTCCCCTTTTTCCGCGGGCGACAGGAGAACCGGGATGGTCAGGTGCGGACGCAGACTCCAGCGCGCAGGATAACGCCGTTTGCCTTCCGGAGATGACCGTACGACATTCGGTTACGACACACAAACAGCCCCTGCCCTGCGCTTGGTAAAAACGGACTCTGACTGAATTCTGAATTGAAGCTATTGCTGAAAGTTTTTAAGTGCTGCATATATATACACACTATGGGCCTGATTTACCTTTAGCAAGTGCAAAACCTTTTGGTCGCGGTATTTGTTTTGCACCAATCATTAGTTGTGTTATTCATTTTGTGTGTTGAACGGTTTTGCAAATGCGAAAAGGTAAATCAGGCCCTCTGAATACTGTGTGTATCAACATGCAGTTTATGTGCACTATGGGGTCGATTTACTCACATCCCAAATAAGAGGTTGAAAAAATGGACCCTTAAGAGTAGAGTATTCTGGGGGCAATTGTAACAGGGGGCAATTGTAACAGGGGGCAATTGCAACACCATAAAATTGCACCAATCTGAAACAAGCTAGAGCTGAGATTCTATCCAGCAAGCTAGCTAGTTTCATGTGTTCAGGGCTGGGGGCAATTGTAACAGAAATTGTGTTACAATTGACCCCTGTTGCAATTGCCCCCAGAATACTCTATGCTTGTGCAGTTTATAGATGAGTGCTCTATGCATCCTTGTACAGTTTATCTTGACTCTTTGAGCTGCAGTTGCAAAAAATATATATATATATAAGGCATGTCAGACACAGGTAAAGGCGCGTTTAATCGGAATGGGTTCAGCTGAGATCACGAGTGCTCCGGGGAGTTCAACCCCTCTTCAACCCGGGCAGAGAAGGGCGATGGTTCTCACGGATGCGTTTCTGGAAACGCGAGAGAAGATTGTTCAGGCAGTTAAAGGAATTTCTTGCACACTGAAAGAAATCAACAGCACTCGTTGAAATCTGCCAAGCACCGTCTCTCGCAGAGTAAAATGGTAATTTTGTAATTTTTTTGCTGTTCTGTGCGATTGAGGCGTTTTAAAATCGGGGTAATCACATGCCTTTTTTACAGTCCCTCTATTCATTGCGACCACATTGACAGGTTCAACTGGCGGTTCATCCAGGCAGCATCCCTGGTTCACATGGATTGGAGAAAAAGGGCGTTTTCCATGGCCAAGCCGTGCAGGACACAGCAGGCCAATATAATTTTGCACACCTTCTCAGGTTTGTCGAGAAGGGTGCCACCTGTTGTGCGCAATCACAGCCATCGCCCCTTCAACGCGCCATCGGTGCGCTCGATAAGGCCGAGTGATGAGGTGTGCCTCATTGTAAGACACCTCCCGCGGTGTCTGTGGGTTCGGTAATGGAATGGAGAAAGGGCTTAAGTGGGTAACCCCTGTCCCCTAGTGAACGAGAGATAGTTGGGAATCTGTATATACACTCAGAGCCTAAATGCATGACTGGAAACAACAATTTTGAGGAATATATTCTTACCAGTAAGCCGGCGGCCTCTCACTGCGCCGTTCACCAAACGAGTGCCGACTGACCTGCCCCCGCAGAATGAAGCCGTCGCAGGTCCCACTGGGCCACAAAGTTGAGAAACACGTTTCACATCACGCGTTGGCTGCGCATTGATCGTGATAGCCCGCTATATGTTCATATGCAAACGCATTATCGGAAGCAGCCTGAATGCAAATGCATGTGTGCGGTCTATGGCAATGATAACGTTGAGCAGGTGGGCAATTAAAAAAAAAAAAAATTATAAAAATAAAAACGTTTTACCTCCACCTGGCTTTCCATCCTGTAGGAACATTGACTGTACGCTGACATTATCTTGATTATGCGGTTCAGCAGACCAGGTAGTATGTGGCCCAGGGATGGCTGGGATATCCCGGATCTGTCAGCAATCACGCTGAAAGTCCCCATTGCTAAGAAGTCAAGTGCAGAAAAGATGTACAAATACTGGATAGGCATCGGAGCTTTTTATCGGCCTTCTCAGATTAGGCTCCAAGATGCCGCACAAATGCAACAGAATTGCGATCCCAAATGCGTTCTCTTCAAAGGGCGCCGTACGCCAACTCCTCCAGCAGCACAAGATCAGCCTTTGCAATGCTGGCTACAGACCTGTAAGCCATTTTATAGCTCATTTTTTTATTGGTTTAATGTGTAAAATGTGTTTTAATTAGCATGTTTAACATCATATAGCCTGACATTTAAATTTGATCAATTTAGAAAATAGTAGGCTACTGGGAGCATCCATTGCATTATGGGTCTAATTAAATAAGCTCATAGCCTACAATATTGATCAATAGGGGTAATGTAAAGTTTTCATTTTACAATTCTAATGTATCACGCTTGCATTGTCCAATTCAAAGACTACATTTATACACTGTACACAGGAGACAGGGCGCAGTCGAAAGGGCTCTGATTCGGACACAGTACACTGTACACAGGAGACAGGGCACAGTAGATAGGGCTCTAATTCGGACACAGTACACAGGAGACAGGACGCAGTAGATAGGACTCTGATTCGGACACAGTACACTGTACACAGGAGACAGGGCACAGTAGATAGGACTGATTCGGACACAGTACACTGTACACAGGAGACAGGACGCAGTAGATAGGACTCTGATTCGGACACAGTACACTGTACACAGGAGACAGGTCACAGTAGATAGGGCTCTGATTCGGACACAGCCACAGAGTGGCCTGATTTAAAAGTGTGGGTCAGCTCTGAGGTGAGCGGGTCCACTGACTCCTGTAGTAGGCTACTTCTCTGGATCTTCCCACTGGCGAGCCACTTCAAGGGCCGGTGTGGGTGCGGGCTTTTGTTCCAACCAAGCAGTTACACACCTGATTCTACTAATCAATCACTACAGTCTTTGCTAAGGATCTTGATTAGTAGAATCAGGTGTGTAACTGCTTGGTTGGAACAAAAGCCTGTACACACACTGGCCCTTTGAGGACCCCTGGTCTAATATGATCATTGACCAGGAATTTAACCAGAAGGGTGTGTCCTTCATAAGAGCAATTTATCAAGGAACTGTGAGTTGCATAAATAGACCTTGGTTAGTGCGTCACAGTGAAGATGTTTGGAGTACAACTTTTTAAATGCACATCTGAAAGGAAATAAATTCAAGCATTAGAATGAACTAGTTTCAAGTTTCTGTGTGTGTGTGAGTCCAGTACTTTTATATGCCAAGTTAAGCTCAATTTCATGCATCCAGTCCTGGATAAAACCCGGTTACAGCTCCAAGAGCTTCCCAATTGCCTCCCTATTACCATTTAGCCCAAATTTAACTTCTCACACCAGTGCAGTGGAGGATGGGATCCCCATCTACAGCCGGGTTCCTCCCAAGTTCTCATCGCACTGGGAGGTTTTTCTCGCCACTGTTCCTATTTTCCTCGGTTCCCATAAAGCATCTTTTTGACAGGATCTCTGTAAAAAGCATCATACAAATAAGAACGAATTGAATCGGATTAAAAGGAGAAATGACAACGATGAAAGACCCAAGGCAAAAATCATTACCAGACAGTATGTGGCATGCTTGTCACAGAGTGCTCTTCGCAGAATGATGGCTTTGTCACACGGATGGGTGAGTTTAATGCTTTATACTGGTGTCGATGAGCAGTGGACTGGACACAATAGCAGCTGTCTCTCCTGCTAAGCAGAACTGCGGTGGTTCATAAATAAAATTCGCTTTTTCCAACTCAAATGAATGAAAATAAAAACACATCCATTATAAGAGTGTATCTATCTATGTTCTCATTTCCTCTACCATTTCGCCAGATGATGTATCTGTCTAACGCATCTTCAATGCCTTTGTGCCACTGAGGCTAATAGCTGAAACCATCCAACAAATTTTTATTTCTTTTTTTTAAATGAGTGAGGTCACTGTCATATGATAAACATCCAATTAACCTCGTAATATATGTAAGTTTATATGGGTTGAGTCTCCTGGCCAAAGGATATCAGATAATTTATATCAGGATTCTTATTCCTGCAATATATTTTTTTAAAATAAATAAAATGTTTTAATAAATCCCCCCCTTCCCAAATTCTCTATGGTGATTGTAGTCCCGTCTCATCCACCTCCATGAATTGGGGTGTTCCTCTGCAAACGTGCAGCAGGCTGTGACCTGCACAGTCCTCCAGCTGAGCTGCCAGGCTTGCTCTCTTGTTGTATCAGAGAACAGCTCTGGTGACTCTCGTCTCACACGATTTTTAGAGCGTTGTCGCAGCACCTGCTAGAATAAATGCGTCTGATGACAAACATCTGGATTGCTCACGGTCCCCTGCAGCCTGAGCAGGCGTACGTACCGCAGGTACACGGTCAACCAGAGGGGTCGCTATTGAGCTGTGGAGGAGTGGCACACCTTTCCCTGTGGGACTCTGGCTAATTGGCAGGATTTGATCCGGACCATGGGACACATCACAGTAGTAACCTTTTCGGTTTAAAAACTACCCATCATGATAGCATGCTACGGACAGCAGGTTGCAAGCTTTAATGGTTTATTCATGTCTCCATTTTATGATATTTATTTTCTCTCTGACGAGGCTTCTCTTAAGACAGGGGTGTCCAATCTTACCCGAAAAGGGCCGGTGTGGGTGCAGGCTTTTGTTGTAGCCCAGCACTATGACACCTGATTCTACTTATCAAGGTCTTGATTGAAGAGCACGATTAGTTAATTAGTTGAATCAGGTGTTGTACTGCTGGGCTAAAACAAAAGCCTGCACCCACACCGGCCCTTTTCGGGTAAGATTGGACACCCCTGTCTTAAGACCTTATAATATAATCTAGACCAGTGGTCTCCAACCCTGTTCCTGGAGAGCTACCGTCCTGTAGGTTTTCATTCCAACCCTAACAAAGCACACCTCATTCATCAGCTAGAGATCTACCGTCCTGTAGGTTTTCACTCCAACCCTAACAAGGCACACCTCATTCATCAGCTAGAGATCTACCGTCCTGTAGGTTTTCACTCCAACCCTAACAAGGCACACCTCATTCAACAGCTAGAGATCTACCGTCCTGTAGGTTTTCACTCCAACCCTAACAAGGCACACCTCATTCAACAGCTAGAGATCTACCGTCCTGTAGGTTTTCACTCCAACCCTAACAAGGCACACTTCATTCAACAGCTAGAGATCTCGTTGAGCTGCTAATTAGCAGAATCAGGTGTGCCAAATTAGGGTTGAACTGAAAACCTACAGGACGGTAGCTCTCCAGGAAAAGGGTTGGAGACCACTGCTCTAGACACTGAATTGTTACATTTCCCCAGTATTTCAGGCATTTCTGGCCGCGTCACTTTCAGTCAGTTGTGTGTGCTAAAACAAACCTGCTCTGCTTAAAATGTTCTATTTAAAAGAACAAAGAGTGTAAACATGGATTTGAATTGAGCCGCTCAAGTGTTCGCGTTGTGCGTGCGTATGCAGACCTGAGCGGGCTTTTCGGACGCAGATCTCATTATCGGTCACAGTGACTTGAGCTGATCGCTCGCAAACGCGATCTGACCCACGTCAAAGATAAACAATTCATAAAGAAATGTGGAGAGAGAGAGAGAGAGAGAAACTGAGCCCAATAAGGTAAGGGTTGTGTTAACCAGCCCCGCTTTGAAATTTAAACAGAAGGAATTCTTCGACGGCATAGAACGTTTACACAGGTGCTCGGCCAGGCTTTAATTAAAACCAATCTTCTCCTGTGGAGAAAAAGTACAGAGGGGGGAAATAAAATCATATCCACTCTTCTGAAACATTCTGCTTAAAACAAACACTCTGGCCTATATATAGAGTCGGCTGGACGAATATCCCCTCTATTTTCCGCTAATTCGGTGCCGTTTATAGACCAGACTGTTATGTCTCTGTGTGCAGTTTGAGAGAGGCTTCAGGTGTGTTAAGATCAGGAGATACGCCAGTACAGTGGGGAGGGAAACGCGTTGAGAAGGACAATGTAATGGAAATTTATATACGGCCGTGGTGCATGGTTGAGCCGAATCCGAACCGTTCCAGTGCCGCCTGTGGCCGCTAGCTCCATAGGGCGATGCAAAATTGTGGAGGGTGTATGGGAGGGTTCAGTCTTGATGCATCGCCCAATGGAGAGGGTTCAGTCTTGATGCATCGCCCAATGGGAGGGTTCAGTCTTGATGCATCGCCCAATGAGAGGGTTCAGTCTTGATGCATCGCCCAATGGGAGGGTTCAGTCTTGATGCATCGCCCAATGGGAGGGTTCAGTCTTGATGCATCGCCCAATGAGAGGGTTCAGTCTTGATGCATCGCCCAATGAGAGGGTTCAGTCTTGATGCATCGCCCAATGGGGAGGGTTCAGTCTTGATGCATCGCCCTATGGGAGGGTTCAGTCTTGATGCATCGCCCAATGGGAGGTTCAGTCTTGATGCATCGCCCTATGGGAGGGTTCAGTCTTGATGCATCGCCCAATGGGAGGGTTCAGTCTTGATGCATCGCCCAATGGGAGGGTTCAGTCTTGATGCATCGCCCTATGGGAGGTTCAGTCTTGATGCATCGCCCAATGGGAGGGTTCAGTCTTGATGCATCGCCCAATGGGAGGGTTCAGTCTTGATGCATCGCCCTATGGAGGGTTCAGTGATGCGCATTTCATCGCTCTTGAGCGACCCCCAATGGTGAGCAACGACGGCGCTCGTAAGACTGCATGTCAAAGCCGCATGTGAATGGTCCTCCTGCATCGCGGCTCTGCGAGGTTAGCTGAGGTTATTGGCCGTTGGACACCGTGTGTTTCGGAGGAGAACCGCCGATGTCTCCGTTCTCCCGAATTGGCAGTGTGGACATTCGAGATTGGGTTGGGGATTGTATTTATTTTTTTAAAGAAAAAACAAATCTTAATGATGTTTGCCAGTGAAATAAAAAGTAAATGCGTAAGCCCGGTAAAGAAAGCACAAGAAAAATACACTGAAAATACATATAGTGGGGGAAAGAAAAGTGGCAGGTGAAACGACTAAGATTTATCAGACTAACAGTTTAACTTTATCATGCTATGTGGAGTCCACCCTGAGAACGACGCGTTTGAAAACGCTTAATTATGATTAATGTCCGAGCCCCGCAGATGTTTTTAAAGTCGGAGGAGGCTGTGGGGTCTGGGAGAGGGAGCTCTATAGCAAAGGCCCATCCCTGAAGCCAGTAACAAGCTACACTTCCCCAGAGCATCTGCAGTACTTTTCCCAAGCACTTCATTTCATCGGAACACAAAGCAAACCAGACATCTGTTTAAAAAGCCTTTGCTAAAAATGCAGTGTTCATTTAGTAAATCTCAGGGACTGTGCCCAACAGGTGGACAGACCATTTTATCTCTTTGTTACTTGGTAAACCATGAATAGGCAGTATATTTTATTTATTAGTAGTCAAGTGACCGGAAACTTGCTTGTAATAATGAGTTGGGTGGTACATGGTTACAGCAGTATTAATGAAGCTTCTGGTTGATGGTTTTAGTTAATCTTTTTATAATTATTGTGTTTTTTTACCGTCAACTTTTATCTGGAAACCATTTTGAACACTTGTATAGGAAGGACTATGAAAATGTCATGATTATGTTCTATTGTGATGAGAGGCCATTCGGCTCATCAACGCTCGTCATTTAGAGAGAGTATCTGGCACGCATGGCAATAAGGCTGAACACCCCTGAACACATTGTATGATTTAAATTTTTTTTTTGCCTTTATTACATGACCTGGCAAACTGTCCCCAAGCTATTATAGTTGGCAGGATTATAATATTAGTTACTGTACGATGCACTGTACGCCATGTGCAGTATGCAAAGAAATATATAAGAAAGATATTTTTTTTTGCATAGTGCACATGGCGTACTAAACAGTGCACTGTACAGTAAACTGTACTCAGCTGCCAGTACACAGGACGCAGTTGATAAGGCCCTGATTCAGACACAGTCGCCCTTCTATACTTTTGAATATGTTAGTTGAGTACACTGAATGAGAAAGTTAAGTAGGTGAAATATTCTCTAAATGTAGTGTAGTACCCCGGATGATATACGTATTTCTGGGTTTTTTTTCTGATATTAGTATGGATGATATTTTATTGCATACTGCATGTCAGTACACAGGACGCAGTAGATCGGTCTTTGATTCGGACACAGCCTCAGGGTAAGCGTGTAGGGGTCTTTCAGAATCCTCCCAGCCAAAACTTTTTTTAAAAACTCAATAAAAATGTTTTTGAAGCCAAACCACAGTAAGCAAGACAAAAAACAAGGTTTTCAAAATGTTGTTCGGTTGGCTCAAATATTGATAAATCAGGAAACTCATATGTAAACATTTGAAGTTTGACTGTCATGTTTGTAAAAAAAATAAATAAATGTCCATGTTTACCAAAAAAGCAGTTTGAAATTGCTTTATCGTACAGCACATTTGTGGGGAAATGCAGATCAACAAATCAAGGCTTCTGAAACAACGCATTCAAGAGGTTTGTATACAATATCATTCCATGGGGCCTATTGTAAATGCCTCGGCCATTTGAGACGAGGGGAGGGACGCAATGTCGTTTGCATTGAACAGACGTTTTAAATGTCCTTCCATTTTGCAGAGAATGAGGCCGGAATGTTCTTCTTTCCCCTCACACTGGGCTGTGAACAAATCAATTAAGGCCGAGACGCCACCCGCCCCAACACCCCCCCCCCCCCCCCCCCCCCCCCCCCCCCCCCCCGGCTTTGGAGCGACCGCCTTTCCCGATCGCGTCCTCTCGCAGCGTCCCGCGGGGTTTCCGCTGCGCCGCGGTCATGACATATTGTACCGCGAAGCGTCCCTCACGAGGATCAAACGCCTAAGTATGCAAAGGAAAGTCACTCCGGAGTTGCCCTTCCTTGGGCCGACCGATTTCGGGAGACACGATTCATGCTCCGGTTGCACAAAGAGCCATAAATTGGGAGGTCCCCAGAGAGCTGCGCCGTTCGCAGTAGGGAACGCAGCGAGTTTCTGAGGATGAATGGGTGGCCTTTAAAGGCAGCGCAGGCACGGAGCTCCTCCGCGCGCGGGTCACACGGATCCTTTGTTTCCAACCCCCACACGCTCCACTTACGGCGCCCCATTATGTCACAATCGCGCTGTTGTGTCGTAATTTTTCTTTTCACGGCGATAGCGAACATGGCTTTTCCATAAGCTCCATGTTTGACACCGCATCAATCTTTTATCCAGCGTGCGTACTTTGCAGACAACAAAAAATGACCCCGTGCTATTTTTAACCGCTTCCTGGATGCCTGCGCGGCTTCATTCCGGTTGACATAGTTAAGTGTACTTAACGTCCTTCATTTTCTCAGCACGCTTTTCTCCATAATGTGACACATCACTACGTATATTTGGCCTGCTACTGGTCATGCCGTAAGTTTGTACAATGGTAAGCAAGCTGGTGATAAAGAAAATAAAAGGCTTATATAACAGGATAATACATAGTACTGAATATTACAGTCACTATGTTATAATACATAATAAGGTAAGATTGATCTGACAGTGATAATCCTAATGGAAACAATGACCATCATGCTTTTATAATACTTGAATAAACAAGGCGGACATAAATTCACTTTTGGCACATATCCAGACAGTGGCTATTTCTGTCAAATTCTAATGAATGGCTGTAGTGTGGAATACCAGCTGCCCAGTGTCATCGTACTACAGCTATCCAAGTCATTTTCACCTGGAAGAAAAAAGCTACTGTGCACTTTCTGTTCTTCCTTGTGAACAGAACACTGGGAGAGAAGTTGCCATGTTGATGGTAGGAGTTTTTCACATTTTATTCTTGCCGTCTTTATTTAGAATAAGACTGACACCTATAGTAACCCCATTGGTCCCAGAGAGCCCACACATGCGCACACAACAAACACGCACACACACACTCACACCAACCACAGACACAAACACACATATATAGACACACACACACACACACACACACACACACCCCAGCATGCCAACGAAAAACACAGGCACACGCGCACACCAACATGCACACACACACACCTACACACACACAAACACGCAGAAGAAAAAGAGACTGCCCGTACCTCTTATCTCGTGCTTTTTTTTTCTCTCCAGCTTTTCCCAGGAGGGAGGTGGGGACGTGTTACTCGCTCGCGGTGTCTTTCTGCCGTTCTCAGAAGGCGGGCCCACGGTGACTTCCTGTCCCCAGTCACGATTGCGGCGGTGACCTTTGACCCCGTGGCCTCCTCAGTGGAGGTCTGCGGAGCAGTCGTTCACACGCACCCTCTGCCCCCCCCCCCCTTTCCCTCCCATAATTCTGCGTTTCTTAGGCGGTGTGTGAGGGGGGTTATGGGAAGGGGGAGGGGAGTGCTGGCCATTTTAATTAGCTTGTCCTCTTGTGTTCTGCGCTGCTTTTCATTACAGTGAGAAATATTTAACAAGCTCCACTTTACCGCGTAAAGCCCAGGAGTTTTAACCCTCCGACCACTTATGCCACCAAAATGGCTTTAAAAATGTAAGTGTGCAGAGATGTGTCTAAATACCATAGTATGGAGGTACACACTCTGTAAAATCTAAACACAAGCTGTGGAATCTAAATATTGGGGTTGGTTAGGTACACTCCCTGATATAAGCTAACTATTGGGGTTTGTACGTACATACTCTGTGGAATTATAAATATCTACTGTAGGTTTGAAGATGCATGCTCTGGTGAAGTTTAAATATTGGGGTTTGTAAATACACACTTCTAGGGGAGTCTAAATATTGGGGTTTGTACGTACACATTCTTAGCAAGTCTAAATGTTGGGGTTTGTAGGTGCACACTCTAGCGGAGTCTAAATATTGGGTTCAGCGTATTAGGCGTTAGCGTAAACCATTTTGTTTTTACAATAAAGGTATAAAAGAAGGCCTTTGTCTCCTCCACATTTCTTTCATTTACAAGAGATGAGGGGGAAAAGTGTTAATTTTTCAAGGGTTCTGGCATGAAACCCCTTTTTACATACATATACATTTGTCCTATTCATATTTATGAAATAACTCCTATATACTGTAATGTGTGTGTTGCGTTGGTCAGGACTAGGAAGGTTCTGGTAGTCCACCCACATACTGGAGCAGTTCCTTAACAGATACCAGACCATGGGGCTTATCCACACACTGGAACAGTTCCTTAACAGGATAAGCCACCCAGCAGCCCAATAAACAGTATTTTTTAAAAGAAGTATCCCAAGACTTCAGTCTGTTGAAGAGGGGCAGTTGTCATACAGTGACTGTGGTATGCGAGGAGATGAGAGACCATGAGCGCATCTCCTGCAGAGCTGATATAAGGGCTTCAGTCTCATCCAGCTCCACGTACACACCAGAAACTGATAATAGGGTTAATTCCTAACAACAGAGGAATGTCTTCCAGGAACGGCTGTCTCTGTAGTTCTCTCAGAGATACCAAAGCTGTGAACCGGCTCCAGTCTCCATGTGATTTTATTGAAGGCCCTGCTGGGTGTTTGCCTTGTGAATTAAATGCACACTTGGGGTAACGCTTCCTTTTATAGTCCCCTAAGTACTAGGTATTTACCAGGTAAATACATGATAAAAACAGCAAATTACTGGGTAATGATTACCACTGGTAAAAAAGGTAAATCTGAATAAACTAATACTGAAATACTGAGACTACTCCTCTATTACCCATCAATTGAAGTGACAGCCTGGTAGTTATCAAAGGTTTAGGTTAGTTACGCTCAGATAATGACTGTTTGGTGGTGATTGGTAATAGAGGAGGTGTTTCCAAGAAAGTATTGTACAATTTTCTAGGAAATACACTGTCAAATCCAGGCTGTAACCAATCTAAAGCTTTAATAGCTAGAAGGTTGTAACTTGAACTGATAGGTAATAGACAAGGCATTTCTATGCATTTCAGTTTTAGTTTCTTCGTATTTACCAGTGGTATTTACCCAAATATGTGCTATTCTTACCACATATTCACCACTTGTGTTCACATGCAGTCTCTTACAATTCAGTTATGCTACTGCTGCTATTGTAGCAAAAAAAAAAGGGCTCATACATACATGCCTAGAAAACAAACACACACACGCACATACGTATTTGGCATGTTTTATATGCAGTATGTATACGTGCATGGACGCACGACACATTCGAGTATATGTGTGTAGGGACTACATTTAAAAAGTGTGGTGGTAGTCAACGTGGTGT
Organism: Synaphobranchus kaupii; assembly: GCA_029718625.1. Taxonomy (NCBI): domain Eukaryota; kingdom Metazoa; phylum Chordata; class Actinopteri; order Anguilliformes; family Synaphobranchidae; genus Synaphobranchus; species Synaphobranchus kaupii. Next base: position 14,573,582 of record CM056380.1, on the reverse strand, counting down.
GTGAGTCATCTGCCATAAACAGTGACATCATGCCTTTGAGCAAGATAAGATAATTACCCCATTCAAGGGAACTGAGGCTTTTGCACAATCAGCTAATCAGGAAGCTGTTTCAGGAAGCCATGATGGGCCGTAAAGTTTAGATTTGAAGGCCGGTTACATTTACAAGCACATACCTGTACATAAACGACTCGTGGTTGGAATAATGAACAATCATTGTCTGTAATGAATAACTTCTTGAATATTTAAGAATTGAACTGAAATCTTACTTGACTCAAATAACGTATCAGTTGTCATCTTCAGTTAAACAAGTGAAACGATAATTATCCGATAATAATGTTTTCTCCTGAATACTTTTGTCTGTAATTGCATGTCTCGAGAGACTTTAATTTTGCTTCATAAACAGCAACGCTTGCTGGCAGAGGTTATCATTCTCAACTAAAACAAGAACAGTGGGAAATCTGTTTACAAGAGCAAGCTGATATCAGAAAAAGGCTCCGATCCTGTAAGAAAAACAGAGATAAGATAGGTCCTACGTAGGGACTGCAAACTGCAGCCAGGACTGCATATGGCACTATTCCAGAGTCATTTTTAAAAAGCACCATAATTACCCCTAAGAGCAGTGCAGGACCTTTACGATAACACTGATTGCTGGTGTTAAGACGTTAGTTGTGATTTGTAATCAACTACCTGCTGGTAGATGAAAAAAAAAAAAGCTAAAGTAAACAGTGAAATCATCCAAAACTCTGAATCAGTGAGTGGGAATGGTGATGGATGGAGGTTTTGGGCTGGGGTAAGGGTGGGATGGCGGTTTTGGGGTGGGGGTAAGGGTGGGATGGAGGTTTTGGGCTGGGGCAGGGGTGGTATTGAGGTATTGGGCTGGGGTAGGGGTGGGCAGGGGCTTTTGGGCTGGGGTAGGGGTTGGTATTGGGGTATTGAGGAGAGGTAGGTGTGGGGTCGAGCTGTTTGTTTTCTTTAGAAACCCCAAATCTGTCAGTTACTGCAGGCGACCCGGTCACCCCCCTGCGGTCCTTCCTGTTAAAATGTCAAACACAAACTCAGTCACCCCACAACGTCTCGACTCGGCTCAGAAATGACCTGTCCTCCCCAATTTATCAAATCTGTTTCCTGACAGCATGGATCTGCAACAGCGCACCACTTTACCTCAGAAAATCACAATAATCAACAACTCACATACTGCATGCATCTGTCCACAGATTCACAGCACACACTGGGCCTGCTTTACTAAAGCTTTTAGAATGTGCAAAGCCAATGATGATTGGTCATGGTATTTATTTTGCACCAATCATTGGTTGTGTTATTAGTTTTGTGTGTGCTTAGTAAACCAGGCCCATAGCCGTGTGGATATACCTGTAGATTACCATCCACACATTCATACAGATTAAAACATCTTTAAATACTAATCGTTGAATGTAGCAACCACAGTGGGGCTTTATAGTTTCTCGGCTGCAATTATTTATATTTACAAAATACTTTTTGGCTGGGCTCAACCAGTATTTGATTTTAATTGCAATAACATTATCACTGTTTTTTTTTTAAAACCCCCTTTTTTCCCAAATTTGGAATGCCTAGCTGTATTTATCAGCACTCTCTGCCGCAACCTTTGCTATTGATTTGGGAGAGCTCAGACAGGAATGTGCACTGCATCGAAAGCTGCATTTATGGGGCGGACACTATGGTGCGCAAAGCTGTGAATGGACTGAATCTGGGCATTTACGGATGTGTGTCTGCCGTCGGAAATGGAAATAATCACGTGCTCGGATGTGTTCTTGTTCAGAAATTTGCCAAGAGTTACCAAACATGGCCGCCCACTTCTCCTAATTGGGAGTATCCGGAATATCCGAGTATCACAGGCGTGGCCGGGGAGTGAAACTGAGACGCGAAACTGCCACTCACGACCGACACACGGCAAATTCACTGAAATTTAACAGGTCGGATATCTTCCAGAAACTCCTCTTTTGGTGCAGTGGCGCTCTCCTCTGAAGCATGTGATGTCACCATATCTCGTCACACTGCGGTTTGCAGGTCGGGCTCACACAGACACGAGTCAGAGGAAGACACTTGATGGCAGCTTAACGAGCCGACTTGCGGCTACGCGGTTTCACCGGCAGGGGGTCGCCGGTGTGTGATGAGACTCTCTTATCCTACCGAATACGCTCTCATCCCTGGGACGACACTAGCGTGTACCGCCATACAGGGCTGCCAGTTAGACGACACTGGCACCGTTTGGATTAGTGGGGCCTGCCCGCGCACTAGAACAGTGCTTTAACGGGATAAGCCACCCAGCAGCCCTCCAGAACTGCTTCAGCCCAGGTCCTGGAGGACCGCAGGGTGTGTTAATTTTCACTTCACTCATCCCATCGAGTAAAGAAGATCACTACACAGTCAGCTGACCTTGCCTGGTTTCTACGGTCTTTATCGGTTGCTAGTTCTAAGGTTAAAAAACTGCTTCAGAGAGAGACATTGTACAGGAGGTGTTTGCTCTCTTTAGGGATCCATGCTGTTTGAAATGGTGTGAGATTTGCTCTCGGCTATTTTATCCGCTGTTGGACGATTGTGTGTCCCACGACTAAAGAAAATATTTTTTTATCTTTTTTAAAAATATACAGTATATAATGGATTTTCACAGAATAATTAACATGGAAACATATAGGCCTGTGCAATATTTGCAGGCACATTTTGTACACTTAGTTGCACAAAAAAAGGGAACATTACTGTATCAGTGATAATTCAGGAAATGAAGGCGCTAGAGTACGCTGCCATTTCATAAATCCATTGGTTACTGCGGCGTTGTCATCCCAAACTTGGTTTCAACAGCAAGACTGCCAATTCCTGGGGGTAAATAATCTATAGGGGGTTCCCATATGTTGAAATGTAAGTTACTGTTGCCCCTTATGGTGGTAGTAGATTTGTGATTTGTTTCTATGGATGCGCAAGTAACTGACAAGTACAATGAGTACTACAACATACCTGCGATAGATGGCACTGGAATTAATCTGTATTCCACGGAACTCAGCATTTCATGGTGTAGGTTATTGTTTTTTTTATACACTTTATTTATTTCAATGCTAATATCATTACAGAGACTGAAGCTGGAGGTTGTGGAGGCATGAATTTAAAACTATTCTGTTTTATCACAGTGTCCTTCAAGCACATTTTGTACTTGTTCTCTTTCATTTGTTCGTCTTAAGTGACAGCCTTCGGTTTTTCAGGTTTAACCTACCCTATTTTGTCAGAGTAGAGTGAAAAGTCAGCTATTTCGTGAACCACATCTTAACAGTCATTTGTGATCAGAGGGGTGGAATGTCTTTTTCGGAAAGAAGCCCCTGGATATGAGAGTTAGAGTGGGAGTGGAGAGCCCGCTTTTCCTCCCCATTAACTCCAAGAGAAAAAGATTTCTCAAAGTACACAAGCGGAGAACCTGCAGGATTAGAGTGAAGCTGCAGGAAGCTGTGGTGTCATCCCAGAAGGGTACTGAAGCAGAACTGACATGTTGAGAAACCAGAGCGCAAACAAGTGCGCATAGGAATACAAACACACACACACACACACACACACGCGCACACACACATACACTTCCTACAGATAAGCATAAGGGTACACACACTCCCTACAGATACACACTCCCCACAGATACACACTCCCTACAGATACACACTCTCTACAGATACACACTCCCCACAGATACACACTCCCCACAGATACACACTCTCTACAGATACACACTCCCCACAGATACACACTCCCTACAGATACACACTCCCCACAGATACACACTCTCTACAGATACACACTCCCCACAGATACACACTCTCTACAGATACACACTCTCTACAGATAAGCATAATGGTCCACACGGCCCATGGACAATGGATGACATTCGATTGCATTGCATTAACCCTCTTATCGTGTTTGGGGTCAATTTGACCAGATGCGTCTTAACCATTTAAGACTAATTTTTTCATCTTCACACAGTATAGCTTTTTCTTTTAATTTATTTTGGATTAAATAGTAAACACGCAATAAACATAATGCTGTTTTCAAAAGTGCTATACCAACTCTGGATGAATACAAAGGAACAAAGAAATGTATACATTTGTGGGGTAGCTGTATAAAATATACTTTTATTTTTTTATCAGTTTTTTTTGTGAGTGATTCTTGTGGCGCTTTCGTATACAGGTTTTAAACAAACGTTCACTTACCTCAGGCTCTAAATTGAGATGTTTCATCAAAGATTTTTAATATTTAGGGATAAAATGGTAGTCAAGTGGGAGACACACAAAAGGCGACGCAGAAAGTGTCAGAAACAATACTTTTGTGTCAGGTTAAACTTTTGAGGGTCAATCTGACCCCCAACATAAAAGGCAGCATGCAATTTCAACATAGCATGAGGGTTCATGTATAAGCCGCAGTAAAGCTATTGCCAGAAGCAGTAACTCTCTTACGCCAGGTTGAAGGGGTATCTGGGGAGGGTGTGGGTGTGGGGGGTGGGGGGCAGGGAGGGGCAGGAGCCGAGTGACGCAGCTGGGCTCAGGGATGCGGGAGGTCACCCTGCAGAAGAAGCTGAGCTTTGTTCATTAACAGAGCACGGAGGGCGTTTATTTATATTTTTTGGGGATACGGTTCATTGCCCTCCCGCCATTAATTTACCGCAGCTCGTTTGTCTGGTCCTCTCACCGTACACGCAGCTACGTGAGGCTCCAAGGTCCTGGAAGTCAGCTTGGACAAGGGGTGTGCGTGCGTGCGTGCGTAAAACTGTACGGCGATTGCCACGGACCTAACAATAAACCCAAAAATAGACAGTAGCCTGCATGGGAAATGTATTTATTTTCATAATTTCCCTACTAATAAGCACAAACTAAGCTGAGTGCATGAACCTTGTGGCACGCCTTAGTTTTGTCTCCCTGCCACATAAAACCTGAACAGGCCAACATTTTCAACGCCACTCCAAACCCATGAAATTAAGTTAATGTGCAGATGTATCCACTAATGTCCACTCAGTCAAAATATTGCAAAATCTATTTCATTCAATTTGGTCATGGGACTGAACCAAGTTTGAGAGAGTTTTAACCCTTTAACTAGCACCGGCCCTGGTTTATTTTACTTGCATTCATTGCGTTTTTTTTTTTGGTAACACAATATACCGTATAAAACTCACGATTCCATCTCTGTAAAACTCACGATTCCATCTCTGTAAACTATTTTAAGATTCAAATGTTACAGTAACAACAGCTCCTTATTTTGCAACATGACACAAAACAGGCTCGATCAAAATGAGATTCCATACATTCTGCGCGTTCTGGAAATCCACGGATGACACAAATCATGGTAAAGTCGGTATCCTTATCCTGAGAAAAAATTTATTTTAGGTGAGAAAAAAATAACAACTTACACTTAAACTGTGTTTGACCTTCTGTTACTTTGTTTCAGTAATACTTGGAGTAATTCTGATAGATGGAAAACAAACTCCTAAGGGTTACCTTACAGAACAGACCAGGATTATGCCTGTAGTCAAGGAAGTTCAAGAACAGTAACCGTTATATTTTCGGGCTTGTGTTCAAAAAAGGTGGTGCTTGAGAAGGGGTTAACAAATGGGATTTAAATTTGATTCATAAGAAGACGCAGACGGCGTGATAAAATCTGACAGAGTACGCCATAAACTTGGAAGCCCAGCTGTGAATGCCTCGTCCCCTCCCCTCTTGTTTTTAAAATTCGGGGCTGGGACAGTTATGTCTTTTGTTGAGGGTGGACAGGAGTGTGTTTGACATTCTCAGACACTCTTTTTGTCATTTCACTCTTTTTAGTCTTTTCACTGTGGCCTGTCCCAGTTAGGTCAAGATTTAGTCAGCCTGTAGCACGTGGACGGGAAACACAACAGGAAGTGGATTCCTTCTGGAAGCAACGGCGAAGACTCTCGTAGAGCGTGTCAGGGCGCATGCTTTCAGCCCACCGTAACACAGCTCGACTGGAAGGAATAACGATGAGGCTTCCTCTGCAGGGTATTCAACTCTGCTTGGTTAAGAGATGATGAACTCAATCATCAATCATTTACTGCTTATCTTCTGGCTAATCCTGTAAAAGCATTCCTGTCAACAAGTTTCAGAGCTTTCCAGTTTCAAAATCCTTTTTAGCTCCACGAAGCTGTATTTAATTTTGTGCAAGTGTCTAATCCGTCCTCAGCATATATTTTTTTTTAGGAAGAATTCAGGCAATTTCCAAATAATATCACGAAACCAAAGGTGGGATTTCACAGACAGGAACTGAAAGGGTTGTTTGTATTTTGGGAAGACAAAGAGGCGAGGCTTCGGTTACGTGGACGCCAATGGCGATCTCCGTGTGGGCCACACCTGACCGAGGAATGGGGGGGGGGGGGGGGGGGGGGGGGGGGGGGGGGGGGCAAGTGAAAGCGACCGTTACGTCTCAGCATTTCCAAAATACAGATTTGTGTCACTTACCCGTATCTTATTTCTTAAGCCGCTGGGGAAGAGAGGTCCAACTATTGCTAAAAAGCCAAAGATTAAAGCTGTTTATCAGATTGGGAACGTGCCAATACATGTGCTCAATACATGTGCTGCAGGCGAGTCTATTTTCTCTATCAGCTCAAGATCTGCAAGGTCTCTCGCCGTCCGTGTGTGTGCAGCGCTGAAAAGGGTCCAGCTTCCTCTCTTCCTGACCGGGTCAGTGAGGGATGTACCGATCTTTAGCGATAACCCGGGACCCGTATGCCCCGCCGGAGTTTAGCCCTGCTCTCTCGGGATCCGCGCTGTTCTCGTTCTCCACAAGGCCCTTGGTGGAGATCGGCCTGCTGCTTTGAGCGAGAGGCGGTTTTAGTGTCGGTTGGTGTGCACCAGCTTGGGAGGACGGTGTACAAGTCTGTTAGGATCGCTGTAGATCTGGGGGTCTCCAAAAATTCCCACCCTGGGACCCACTTATGACAAAATCATTATTTCCTGTGACCCCACACCCTATCCAAGTGTAGCCAAACATCCAGATCAAGTATGAAATGCAAACTGCATTGGTATGTAAAAACAATATTGCGTACAAAAGTGACTGTGGAGAGTGTCTGACATTCAAGTTATGTTTAAAATGCCCCTCGCACCACCCGACCCACAATTATGGAACCGCTGCACAAGATTGATTGTCCGCTTACAGAGGTGTCAGGCAACACGCAGTGCTCACACCAAACGAATTAGCCAACTGATTTGTCGCTCAGGTCCACATACCAGCACTGTTGTGTACTAATGAATGAACTGTGGTATCAGGAGAATAAGTTCCACCTGGTGATTCAAAGCAGTCAATCAATAGTGAGTCAGTCGACAGCATTGATGATGTCGGCCATCAGTTCACACCTGATGCAGCAGGCAGATGGTAGACAATTGAGACGTAGCCAAGGGTGACAGAGGTGTACAATACTGTAATGAAATAGCATACATGCTCTGCTTAGTAGCTCAGACTGCACACTCGTTTCTATGCTAATGTTAGTCGATGTCTGACAGGTGGTACAAATAACTGCGCATTGGCATAGAGCATCTTTATAGGGGTGGTTCACCCCAAATATATGCTACTCCTTCATTTTCTTACCTCCAGAAGTGTCTTTTGACCTGGCAGTGGCAGATCTCCACCTGCATATTTCCGCAGATTTGATTCGTCCATCAGAAAAGCTTAGCAAGGCCTCATCGCGTGCTATCATTCGTGAAAATGAGTCATTACTCAGTCATAGGTGCAGTGACAACCATAATGATATGACTTCTTAGATGATATTGCTTTCATGAGAAACTTGCTAGAAAGCTAAAGAGGCTAACAAGTCACCAAGGCAGTTTCCCTTGTGCTCTGTTCAAAATCTATTGATGCCCCCGTCAACCATACGTGACCAGCTTGCTCGATAATTGGTGCCTTTGACAGTGGATTACACATCACACCAGATGCTAATTAATGCAGACATTAACCAATGCAATCCGTGGTTGTACTTCAGGTACGCACGCACGCACGCACGCACGCACGCACGCACGCACGCACGCACACACGTTTGATATTGGCTCCTTTCCCTTCACTGATTATTACTGTATTATTCCTAAATTAATTGCCAGAGTTTAATTGGCCAATCCAAATCTCTCCTGAGTCTGGAGAGGAATTTTGAGTAGAAAAAGAATATAAGATGAACTCGTATTGTAATGGTCCGTGTTTGTTGAAGCTTTGTGTAAATATTTCTGCTGGTATTTAAATCTTTTTTTAACCACAGTCTTGCTCACCATTTAAACGTGTTCATACATCAAATTTCAACCTCACTATAATATGCTACCTGACGTCAACAGTTTATTGTTGATTTGCTGAAAACTTTTACAATTTATTTTCTATCCATAAAGAATTCTGGGGCACTGGAGTGGAGATAGCTATCCATTTTTAAGAATAACTCTCATTAGCAGATATAAATAATCAGGACACATTTGCTGCCTGTCATGCAAGACTCAAATTATCAATTGGCCTCAATTACATACTTTACTGTGGCTTTATGACGTGTGCTTGTGATGTTATTCTACTGGAGACGGGCCTCTATGAAGGATTGTGAATAGCACGGGAGAGAAACCGCTAACGGGCCCTCTTCTGTCTTCTGTCAGATTGAGTTAGTTAATGTCTGTACACAAAAACAGCAGCGGTTAGCGCAGCACATAGAGCTTTTCAACACCCAATGAGCAGAATTAAATGGAAACAGATCCTCCGTCAGACAGAGGAGAGCCTGTGATTTCTCCTGGGATTTCCGGGGCACCGGAATTTCACCAGCTTCCCGTCTGGGAAGCAGGACAAAGCGGAATTTCAGACTGGAGCAATCGGATACACGCAGATTCCAGCTTCAGCTCACTTCAGACCTTTCGCTGTCCACGCCTCTCTTCCTATCCATATTTGTATTTTTTCATCAATAAAATAGGGCTCATTTGACGTGGGATATGGTGGGGGGGAAGCCTATCCCAGAATGCATTGGGCGACAGGGAGGCAGAGTATAATACACCCTGGACACGCACCATTCACTCACACACTCATACCTATGGGCAATGTAGAGTCTCCAATTAACATGCAAAAAAATAATTATATAAGCGGAGTATGTATGAAGTGTGAATTTTCTTTGCTAATTTTCTGTCTTTCTTTTACAGACCAGCACACACATCATTAGCAGTGGGACGGTAAAAAAAAAGACTGAAATGTACTTTAATACAAAATATCTTCCAAATGAATATATCTATAATTTAAAATTAAATATGTATAGGCTGCTTCGGAGGTGCTATATAAAAAGAGGTGGGTAAACTGTACTACAGATTAAATGCAGGCAAATTTCCTTCCTTATTTCTTTTAGCATTTCCTCCTTTTCTCCCAATTGGGAATGCCGATCATATTCTCCAGGCTCACTCATTCCTCAAAACTCCGTGATCAATTTGAGGGATCACAGACCAGGAATGCACTCTGCTGACAATCTGCGATGTCAAACCGCCACCTCTCTCTCACGCCCACCCGCTCACAGGAACAGCACCTTCACAATATTCAGCAACCCAACGGCTGACCTGGCAACCCGAAGGCCGGTTCACATCTGCCCAGAATCGCGCGGAAATACGAGGGAAAGCAGAACTGCTGGGAAGCCGAAGTGAGATTAGTCCCCAGAAGAGCGCAACAGATGCTGGAGTTGCAGAAATAAAATAAAAAACGCTCATTAACTTAACCTTTTTTTCCCTCATGAATGCTTACTCTTTCAAAGAAGCTGATGTTTTCTTCTCCTCCCCCCGAGAATGGGGATCCCTGCGGTGATTCGAGCCATTAAATGCGGGGCGGGGTATTGCGCACGGCGGTGCACCTCCTCAGGGCTCAACTGGAGCGAAACAGAGGTGCTGGTGCGCCGGGACGGAGATTAAACCGCTAAAGCGCTTTGAGTGCGTTCCTTGGAGGAAAAAAAAATAAAAGAACAAAGACAGAAAACGGTTTTGGCAGCAGAACCATCTGTGACTCAAGTTCCCAGAGTGCTCGAGTTTGTCAACCCGCTGATTAGGATTTACAGTGCGAAAATTGTGTGAGGAGAGCAGGCCGTCCAGCCGGCCCGACCCCTCTCTCTTTCGCGGGGCGGGGAGTGGGGTCATACACAGGAGCCTTCACAGTTGTATCCATGTCTTTCTGTGCAAAGGGCGGTCTGGTTTCACTTAACTACGGCGAATATTAATCAAATATTAATAATGTGTTTGTAAAAGTATGCAGGCTTGATCGTTTGTTAACTCCAAATAAGGGCTTGCGTAATGGACACTAGGCAGGGAGTTTGGTGCACTGCAGCTAGGCTTAGCTATGGACAGCTATAGGGTCTTTCCCAGGGGGGCCCTGGGAATGATATAAAATGGCACTGAACAATCTTGCGGGATGAGTGATGGCATGATATTCTGATGAAGAAAAAACAGATAAGATGGAGAGTGTAGACAGAAGATTTCCAGGTGGGGGGGAACTCCCAGAAAGCCGGTTCCACCACCTTGATCTGAGGAGCGTGGGAGACGGAGGTAGATAGGAGGGTAGGGCAGCAGGGGTTGCGGAGTTATCTCGGGTGATCCGCTCCACGCTGAGGGCAAGGAAACGGAGGGAAAGGATGGAGGCAGAGATGAAGACTGGCAGTTCATTGTCCCCCTTCAACTGTGAGGCCGTCGCAGGGAGAATGCAGAGGACAGAGAGAACTCTGCCCCTCTAAACTGTCAAACGCAATGGATTATCTACACTCTCAGGTAAAAAAGGTACGGAAAAGTGGCTAAAACGGTACAAACGCTTGTCACTTGGGTGGTACCCTATAGGTACATAACATTGCACCTCTACCCGGCAATACATAATTAATTTGTATCTTTTTTTTTTTCGCTTGTAAAAGGTACATATTAGTACTCAAATAGAACATTATTTGACTGTCAGGGACAAGGTACATTTGGGCCTTAAAAAACAAAAAGATGTATCTCCACTGAAGGGTGTAGAGGTTCTGACACTGTGGTGTTTCCGAGGAGGGAGAGAACTACAGATGGCAATGGTGAGGGAATAGCAGCAGCTCAACTGATATTTACAACTACAAATTAACCAGGTAAAACCAACAAATAACTAGCTCCTGCAGCTCACATACACCAGAAGTCAATACACAGCTGATTTTGAATATAACCTATATGACTAATAAATTTAAGATAAGTCATGTAAGTTCCATTTTGGCCCAGAGCGATCAAGGTTGGCCTATTTCTTTATCTGTAATGACACCCTCACACCAGCAGGATGTGCTAATGAGTTACCAGTAACTTCCCTCGACTTCAATGCGATCAACCAAGCTGTCAGCAGTTAAGAGTGCATGGCTGTTTACTTTAATAAGGTCAATCTTTGCTAACGATGCCTTTTAAAAGGGAAGCTGTGTTGACTGTGTTTGTGCCTTCTGTCCGTTGCTACGTAGTTGGTGTTTAGCATTGCCAAATGCCCCATTTTGCACCAGAATATCCGTTTTTTAAATTATTTGTACAGGTCCGGAATGTCCGGTTTTCAAAATATTTGTACAGGTCCGGTTTGTGGCTTATTTGTAAATAAAATATGTTTAGGCTATTTGGATATTTTAAAGTTGGAATGCCATGTCTAGCTTAAAAGCTGTAGGAGGAGTAGTGTGCAGAAATTTAGCAGAAAGAAAATAAGTCTAAGAAGTATGCAAGAGAACAGGCAGTTGCTGAAGCAACCACACTAACTATGACATACTTTCTGTTATTTCCTGAAAAATCCTTTTATTGCAGTATGTTGTTACGACGTTTACTTTGATGTAAGCATCCCAACACGACGCTTTCAGACATAGTGTTTCAGCCTTGACCCCACTGGCTAGAATGTCCTGCGTAAACGGAACCGTCTCAAATATTGATATTGATTGCCAAACGGCAAACAACCACAGAATGTCACACTTAGCGTATAGCAGGGGGAGTGATGTACGGCGTAGGCCGAAGCACACGAACGCAAAGGAATGTGACCTGCCCGTCCACACAAGTGACATCCCGAGAACTGGAGCTAAATCACAAAGGAATACTGCGTAAGAATGTGAGTAACTGACCGGGGGGGTCGCCTGCGTGATGCGTTGATGTCTGGCTGAGTCCAGAGATGTTGTAAGTTATAACTAAGACAGAGGGTAGGCCGACGACAATAGTTTGTTTTCCTCGTTTGCCGTCCAGGCTTGGTTTTTGCTGTTTCTCTGTACAGCGTCTTTGTGACAGTTCTCTGTAAAAAAAAAAGCGCCATGCTAAATAAATTTAATTGAAATTGAATTGACTTGTTTCAGAACCGGTCAGGCAGAGACCAGCGTCTCATGCTCCGGGATGCATTCATTTAAACGTGAACTGTGCTGTGTGTCTGTCTAACACTTTATAACAGGCTTACAGTATGTGTTCTCACCGCCTGGTGTGTAAATAAACTTTCCCCTCTTCTGTTACAAACATGTGGTTCGTCTCTTCATCAATATGGTGATGATTTTACTCTGGTATTTTTTTCATCCCTTGGAGGGAGGAGGAGGAGGAGGAGGAGCGGGGCTCCCGGCGGTCTCCGAGGCCCCGAGGATCAAAAATGAATATTTCCCTGTCAGCAGCGGCGAGACCGAGGCACAAATATATATAAATGGAGAACGCTTTAATGAATGAGTTTAAGAACTAGAGAACAACAGACTTTAAACTATTCCCGTGCACATAATAAATATAAAAACAGTTCAAGGCATCACATATGTCGAAAGTAAAGAAACAAACTATATTTCTTTTTTCCCCCAAAAA